>JAZHYW010028395.1:0-16920 GCA_037355805.1 Ixodes ricinus | reverse complement strand
TCCTCGCGATTATGCTAAAAAGCTTTGCGAGGCTGAAAAAAAAAGTTCTGCCGCAATTGTTAAATTTTTACCTCCATAACATATGTTTTGGCTCAGTGACGTTGCTCGTCGTGAGTGTACTTGTCATCACAGACATTTTTCGTCTAGTAGTCGCCATCTTGAGTCCTCAACTGGGTCGTGAACTTCCGGTATGGGAAAAACATCCTTTAGCTTCGCCACTCAACTGAAAGGTTTGCATGATTTCACCGCGACCGTCATTCCTTGTTTTACCTCGTCTATATTATTTTATTCGATCCACGTTGTAATAACTCGCTTTTATATTTGTCGCCTGTATTGGATGTGTGAACTACACGGGGTTGGGGACCAGGGTAAAAGAAACCTCGTATTAACCCTCCGCAGCCGCTACGATGGCGGCATTCTCCTCTATGAACTCCGATGGACGAATGAGGAAGCAAGAAGCTTGAACGTATTAAACAACGCTCGGCGTTACTTGAGCTGTCAGCGACGATTGAAACGAGCTATCGTTATGTTTGCGCCAACACAAAACCTTGTTAAAACTGAAATAAAAGAAACCTCTATAGAGTAACGTCTGCAACGTTCGTTCGCGCCACTTCGCGCTACTTCCGGCCGCCGTGACAAGGAGAGTAATACGGCGACTCTTGTTTGCTTAGCGAGGAATGGCGTGAGAGCTACGCTCTAGAAATGCACCCCCCCCCCCTTCCTCGTGTCGTGCTTTTTAAGTTGGCGACGCGTACCGGCACGAACAAAATGTCCCAAGTCAAGTCATCTTAATTATCTCGAGACGAGGGACGCCGCAGACGCAGCCGGGTCTGGGTATATAGGGGTGCTACGACATTGGCAGATGGTACCATGGCCTCCGAGATTTTTCGCGCGCTCTGCTCCAGCCTTTCCAAACGCTCGGCTGCCCAGCAGAAAAAGCAAGCCGAGTCAGTTCTCTAGATCTCCGCATGCGGCGCTTAGAACCAAACCGAATTAGAAACAGAATCGCCTCAAGTCACGCTGTCAAGTGCGATCCCGCAGCATGAAGCTTTCATCTTCATTGTTCTCATTATCAGAATAAAGAAAGCTACGTCGATCTCGTGTTGATTCGTAATTTTTATTAGCTGTTCCGGTCTTTGTACTGTTTCGCTGGATGGTGCCTCAGAATGCAAGATCGGAAGGGGAAGCCAGCTGGGTTTAAGACGTGTTTTTCCCATCGTCTGAGGGCCAGCCGGACCAGTGGCACACACCATGTCTTCGATCGACAGGGTGGTCACACTGCTCGGTACAAGCAAGACCGCAAGCTGGGAGACTTCAAAGCCAACTTTCGCGAAGACCGCCTCTCGGCCAACGCCGGGGCTAACCCCTGAAGCCCCAGCCCCACCATCACTATTTAGTGCTAATCTATATTTTGACTCGCCTTCCTGATTTTGATTGACTCGACTCCCTGTTTATTACTGAAATGATTAAACGCTCTAGCTTGTTTGAAAACAACATCGTGGGGATTTGTTCTGCACCTTTCGCGCTTCGAAAAGATTAACCTTCAAATTTCAATAAACTTCTTCCTTGCCAAAGGTTAGTGTACTGCGGCGAGAGCGTGGAGAGCATTTCGTGCTGCTCTAAAGTTCCGTAGACCGACGATAATGATGATGATGATAATTCGCGGCTATTTCTTTATGTTTGGTTTGGTAGAGACCGCCACCAAGCGCCCCGCAGTAACAGTCTCCACCGCGCGAATGCAATGGCCTGAGGAGCGCAGCCAGCATGCGAAAAATGTCTGGTGCTAGCTTACTGCGGTGTACAGCGGACAGATAGCTCAACGCGACGAACGCGAAAACGTGGCGCCGGCGGCTACTCGACCGACTAATGCGACTGAACATCTCCGTACAACACTGGGCCGTTACGGCACGTACAAATCTAATGCGCAAGGTGCTCTGGGAAAGAAACCTTGAATACCAAAGCAAGCGAGTCAAAACACTAGAAAATTGTGCGTTACTGAACTCGCGTCGCGCTGAAATGAAGCGTAATAAAAACTTTCGAAAGATTGTCTGCTGGGAATATCGACGTATATCTTCGGCGCCTGGGGGAGGTAGGTGCCCATCGCCGACGCCTTGCCGTTCATTAGGTAGTGAAAGGCTTTTAGGGATTTGTAGGTTTTAACTTCGTTCTCAGGTGTATGCAGGGCTGCCAACACGGAAAGTCAAAATTTTCCCAGCGGACGCCTGAAATTTCCTCATTTCTGCCTAAATTTCCTCGCTTGTACAAATATTTATGTAACACTAAATATTCGTTGTTTTCTGCGTCACTTACATTTTTACTATGATAAAAATATTATACGCGAAGCGAAGGTTCGTCTGCTTCTTGCACAACGGTTGCGATGATGTCAGAACGCCGACCTCTTATTGGCTGATTGCAAAAACATAGTGGGTAGACCCCAAAGCATCTAGCATTGAGGTCTACCCACTTTCCTTTCAACCAAAGCCAATCAGAGCTCGGCGTCGTTCTGACGTCACGGCAACCCCTGCGCAAGAAGCAGACGACTTGCTTCTACAGCATAGCAAACGTACGCCGCGCGTACGTTTCGCAATAAATTAGTTTATCGGGCCACAATCGTGGCAAAAGTGAATCTGGCGAGGGGAAGTATTGCAGGGAGATTCAAACTGACGAATGAAATTTTATCTTCGCGTTAGATGTTATGCACGTCATCAGAACATGATGCTGCTTTATTAACTTTGTTAGCACTTTTTTATGATAGTCATTCCAAAACAAAAGGTGTAACACAAGCGAGAGTTCTCAAACTCGAACACACGGAACACGACGGCACTTCACGAAATATTATTAGTCATAGTAAGTCTATATCTACAGACATTGCAGTATTTCTTATTGGACTCAAGCTTTTTTTCTTTCGAGAAGGCACAGCGGCGCTCTCAGAATCTTCGACTTGGCTGATACCTTCCTCCATAGTTTAAAGGGAACGATGAAAACTGATTTTGCCGAAAAAAGTTGGATGGACGGATAAATGCTAACGGCTGTACCCTTTATAAGGGGCTGTATCTTGCACCACCACCTAGCCTAGTGCTCCTGAGTGTTGGCAGATGGTCGCACCACAAAACCGCCAAACGGCTGGAGGAAATAACCCAAATGTAGCCAGAGCCTCTGAAATTAGTTGTTATCTCGAAACAAAAGATCCTAATTGACATATAAAATTCCAGATATATACGGTGCTCAAAATTTCCCTCCAACTAGCAATATTTTCTTTATTCCCACATAGACCTCAATATAACCTTAATCTGGGAATTTTCTCTCGAGTTGGCAGCCCTGGATATGGACCATGGCGAGTCGAAAAGGTAGTCACAAAGATGCGCCCACGAAACCTTCGGCAGATTTGTAAGTTGTTTGGGGAACAAGTGCTATTTCCTTTCCTCCAGGGGATCAGGAAGACGTGTCGGTCCTGTATAAATAAAATGTCGGGAGGTACCGCAGTCAGTGCTCGGCTGTGAAACATTTTGAAGTATGCGCTACTCACTGCGGCTCCTCAAAACAAGCAAAAACATTAGCCAACCGGAATACACATACTCCCCTTAGAAGTTCGTCCATTATTTGTTTTTGTTTACCTCCGAACACCCTGTATATGACTGAAATACCTTCATACCTTCTCGCACGGGCGGCGTAGCCGTATAAGGATGTTAAGTTACACGGAAACCCCTGTCAGACGGACCGCTTAAGCTCCTTAAGTAGAAAGGACAATCTCCTAAAAGAATGAGTTCGTCCCACACGGCACCGCAAATGCTCCTTCCCCTAAAGCATCATTTTTGGAAAAGGAGCTCTCTAGCGTCCTTTAGTACAAAGGAAGTACTCCTGACAGAAGGCGCCAACGGCACTGGAGGCGAGCTGGCGGATCATTTCATCTCACTGGGGTTAGAACTTTGGAAGACTGACCTAAATATTGCTTTTTCAGACGTTGGCTGACGGTACTGTACCCTTGAAAAGGCTTTCGTTGATAATTATAACCTTAACGGTGTCAGAGACGATCTGTATCTACTTTCTCCTCACGCGTCTCGGGCGATTCAACAACTCTCCGGCGCGCTGACTCCTCGGGTATTGCTGGTATAAAGACTTAAATTCGGATATAAATTATTTTCAAATTTTAACTACTGGAAGATACTAGTTTGTAATGATTTATAGGTTACAGTAATCAGGCAATAATTCAGTGCACTGTAAATTTAGTATACTTTCGCGGCTGCCAGTGTCTGGTATGTCAGGAAAGCTTAGCAGACTCGACACAGCCACGTCATAGCGCACAAGAAACGAAGACGAAGTAGAAGGGTGTACACAGGACAAGCGCTTACTCTCAACTGAAATTCGTATTGTAAACAAACACCGAAGTAAATAACAGCATTCCACACCATCATGACCGATTCAGCACGTGTCCAGATAACAGATCTCTGCTATGTAGAAGGACCGATGTTTGGCTTACACATTGTCCAGTCCCTTCTTCTTTGACCGTGTAGGCCTCGAAAATGTCTTCAGTCATCTGATCTCCCCCTTCCCAGCAATCGTGACGTGATGAAAGTCGGGCTGGCATCCACAATCTGCAGAATGAAGCAACAAGTGACCCCCCCCCCCTTTGCTGTCGACTGCAGAGACCAGGCATGCTCACGGAATCTTTCATTTATACATCGGCCCGTTTGGACAGCGTATACCTTTGACGCACGTCAGCGGAATCCTATACAGGACGCGCATCATACATTCCACATATCTGTTCATAGTTCGACTGAGCAAAACGCGCTTAGATCTACTTTTGTTGCCAACTCTTTGGCACAGTTGCGCGAATTTGTTAGGTGCAGAAAACATCATAGGCACGTCGTATCTGTGGGCCACTTTTTAGATTGTGGGATAATGGATGAAGAAGGAAATAACTATCGTTCGCTTGCTTCGATTTTATTTTTTACTCTGTGGTTTTTTTTTTACTTTCTTAAGCAGTGACTCTGCAACAGGTACCAACAACAATGTAGGAAATTCATCCGCAACCAGTCGCTACACCTGCCGGCCGAAACTAGCATGCATTACATGATGACACGAGTTCTCCAAAACCGCATGTAGGCAAGTTGAAGCAATATTTCTTTTTTACGGGTTTAGAATGCGAGGAGCCGAAGGGGAAGAAGCCCTTCTTAGATCATGGGTTATACGATCAACAGACGTGACTGACTGCCTGTGAATTCTAACCTGAGGTCTAGAAATTGTAAAAATAAACCATCCCGAAGTTCGTGCGAGAATTTAAGCCCCTCGGAGAACCGTTCGAAAACATTCAAAACTGTCATGACTGCTGGAAGGGAGGGGGGGGGGGGGGGGGGGAGGGGAGATCAGATGGCTAGGGAAATTTTAGAGGCCTACACGATCAAAAAAGAAGAGGCTGGGCAATGTGGAAGTCAAACATCGGACTTCCTGCGTAGCAAAAATATCAGTTATCTGGACACGTGCTGAATTGGCCATAATGGTGTGAAATGATGTTGTTCATTTCGGTGTTAATATTCAATTAAAACTTCTGACCTTTCTACTCCGTCTTCGTTTCTTGTGCGCTGTGTCGAATCTACTAAGCATGAACCAACTAGCCGGCATCGCCACTCGTCACGAAAGCTTCTTTCGAATGTTTGATTACATTATCATTTAAATTGTTTGCGTTTCAAAAATTGCCCGTAATAGAAGCATTAACTTGTGTTTTTAAGAATTATAAAGTTTTAGAATAATTTCTTTGTTTGGTTTCGGTTTTAACTCCGTGTGGACAGTCCCAAAAGGAATCAATATCGGTGGTAAATAGCATTTGGCCGGCTGTCTGACAGCAGCTCCTTTAATAGAGTATTCTTTAGCGGAAAAGATAGGTAATGAAAAGGAGCTTTGGGGCATCGTCTGACAGGGGCATTAAATATGGAAACGTCGCCTATAGTCAATGGAAGCTTACGAAACGCGCAGGCTGTGGCCCCCTTTTTCTGCTTCCTGATTGGTTGTTTCGGCGTCCTCATCTGCGAATGCCGCAATTTTATTGCTGCGGTGCGACACTGTAAGCGGCTATAGACCTTTGCAAAAATCGCCTTCTGCGCGCTGCCATCTTTGTCTGCTGGGTTGTGGAACGCATTCTGAACATGCGCTGTTGCTCTGCTGTGCGGTATACCAGACGCCGCGCATGCTTCCGCAGCTCAGTGACCCAGCCGTTCTCGCACGGGTCATAAGCGATGGAAAGGCTATACCTATCCTAAACAATGTAACAAAACGTTCAACTTTTCCACACTGGTGAAGAAGGAAAAGCAGCGGAGCTGTAGCTTCTGTTCTCGTCGGTGGCTTTCCAGGCGAGCGATCTGCTCTTCCTTCGCAAGGGAATCCGAAGCGCTCGACGCAGTGTAACTTTCGGCGATAGCGGCCTCGCGGCGATTGCGAAATCATTCGCGCTGTTGCGCACATCGCCGCTTGTTCCTTTCCCGCTCTTCTTCCTCCGAAGAAATGCTGCCGCGACCTCTGAGCGACGGCGGCAAGCAGCCAACCGGCAAACTACACTCTGGACAGCTACCGCCATCTATAAGCGACGGCGGCAACCAGAGTGTTGTGTGGGCCATGGCTGTCGACATCTGTTTGGTAACGGACACGATCCTGGGGAAACTACCCATGAACAGCTGCTCTGTAAAAAAGACATTGAACACAATCTAATGTAAAGTTCACTTTGGTTTCAAGTTTCAACGTTATGTCAACGCGGTGAAAATTGAAAACAAATATCTCGCAATTTTTTTTGTTGATGACGCCCGGCTTCAATATTTCGAGATCGTTTTTACGAACTAAGCGGGGGGGGGACAAAGATTGCGCACTCAAACTGCGCTGT
Organism: Ixodes ricinus; assembly: GCA_037355805.1. Classification (NCBI taxonomy): domain Eukaryota; kingdom Metazoa; phylum Arthropoda; class Arachnida; order Ixodida; family Ixodidae; genus Ixodes; species Ixodes ricinus. Next base: position 10,052 of record JAZHYW010028395.1, on the reverse strand, counting down.
TCGTCCCCGTTAAAATGTATTCAAATTGAGGCGCGCAGGAAAAAGCGCAACGTACGCGAAGACAACGCCACTCTCCCCGATCTCAATTCCTTCGTTACAAAGAATCAGCGGCGCTCGCACAAACCGGTTGGGCTGACACTATCTCTCCTCGAAAAGCAAGCGTAGTCGCCGTCATTTTTTTCCCCCTCGCGAGACGTGGTTATAAGTAAGCGTCACGCATCCAATCAACGCGGTAACAGCTTGGAAGCAAAGGCGACACGCAAAGCTAGGCGCGAAATCACTCGCGGCTGTGACAGCCGAGCTATGCAAAGGCGTCGCAACACTGAGGCAGCGGCGAACGTTTAAAATTAAATTACGTGGGCGAGAAGTGTCATGCTTTTAAGGGATGTGTCGAGAATGCACTCGTTAATTTCTCGTTCTTGTATTTGAGCCGCCATTATGGAAAGAAAATGGAAGAATGCGAAAAGGGGGAAAAAATAAAGAAATTAAAACGATAAAATATTTTATTACTTTTTACAATAGTCAGAAGAAAAACTTTACTTTAATGACACTCCAAAGTTGGGTTAGATAAAGAAGTTATACCCGATCCAGCGTTGTTCAGAAATTTGAATATGCTCCGATGTGCTTGCGGCTGTTGCACGTTGCGAAGTCGACTGGTCAGGGGAATTACTCGGCAGATTCGCGTTTGCGCGAGGTAAGTTGGAAAAAAAATACAGGAACACAAAATTCGTGTGAGTCACATTTAAGAAAGAAGAAGCGCCGAGAAAAAATAATGAAAGACTGAATAAACAAAGATACGGATATCATGAAGAGAGGTTTAACAAAATCGATACCGGAAAACAGGCCTCGAAAATTGCATTTGGTTTTCTGGCTAGAGTAAATTTATGCCGCCGCCGAAAAGATCTCGACGGAAACACCTGCAACCTGGCTTCGGAAAAATGCAAAAACAGTGGTTTTACCTCGTTAGAAAGGTTGAATTTTAAAGAGCCAGCTTTGTAGAAACGAACAAAGCCGAAGAAAACTCGCGAAAGAAAGCAGAATACATAATTTTCGACCGTACGCATTTCACGAAACACGCAAACTTGCGACCTGATAATTAACGCCAGTAATTTCCAAGTTTCATAGGGATTCTAATTCGAAATGACGAGTCGATTAGCTTTAACACTGAATTTTAGGAGTGTCTTTGTTAAGCCAAAGCTGGTTCTCCCTTTGCCGACGACGTTCCTCTACCTTCACTCCCAGAGATAGTTCGTTTTACCCTAAGTCAGATGGGAGTTTAAAGCCCGATCAGGTACAAACACGGACACACCTATTAAATCGGTGCATTCAACGCGCTTGGTTGATTTAGCCGATGAAACACGCATACAGCAATATGGCGAATGACATTACGTTTCGGTTTATGACTCTGATTAGCACGCTAACAACGAAGACAGTAACTAAAAAAACTCAAACGCATCGCAAAAAATAAATAAATATGTGATAGGTTAGAGGCTTGGCACCCCTCAAGTTCGTGACAGGGGATTCTCTGAACTATTAAAACTAAAAAAAAAACATGTATAAACTGATGTCAATATCTTTTGTTTGTCTCTTTTAATTCAAGAAATCGAGAATTTGACTTGTTCTGAAGAATAATAATGCGTTTGGAAAGATTTCACAAATTCGAATCTAGAAAAAGATATATTTCACATATACGCCCATAATGCTATGCGTTTCTCGTCTTCACATACCCTTTTTTTTTTTTTGCATGCGGGAAAGTTTTTTTTAAAAGCAACGCGGCGTTGACAGAAATAGCAGTCCTATTGAAATGGCAGAAGCTGTTCAGTCCTTTAATTAAAAATACACCTTAACGACCACCAACCAACAGAACCACCGCTACATTTTATTTCACATTTAATGTTAGGTTTGCGAGCAGCTCACAGAAACAATATGTCAATGTTTAAGTCAAGATTTCCTAAACAATGCTTCTGATATTCCGTTCACCCTCAAAAGTGCACTGAAGTAGTTTCTGAGATCGTCGCTTTATTGTAATAACGCGATCTACGCGCTGAAAGCACCCCGAAAATCCAAATATTACAGTCGTGCGTGGCCTATCTGGCCACGCAGGACTGTAAAAATTTCCTGAGTAAAGCGGTCGACGACGAATTCGCGCGCGCGGACAGATCAGCGGAGTGGTGCCGGATCCCAAGTAGTCCCAAGCTGCCGCTGCCTCGGACGAACAACGTCTATGCAGCTGTTTGCTCGTGCACGTGATGGGTATTCACATTCTGACGCCGTTAGAGTTGGAAATCCTTCGGCGGATGAGGCTGTTTATACTCCAACGTCGAGGAACGCAGCGCGAGCCAGCGCGAAACGACGTGGCTACCGTTTGATCTAGCGCAGCGTATTCCCATTTCCTGCTCGGTGCAAATCATGCGATCGGCGTGCGTGCATCGTCCGTGTCGTGTGGTCCTGCTTGCAAGCAGCGATTTGAGGCAGGGGTTAGCAGTTCGAAAACGAGTAAATGATGGGGATAACGCGTGCACACTAGTATTTATTTTCTCTGAAATGTCGCACAATTGTCGATGGAAAAACAAAAAATCACGATATCCTGTCTCTCGAAGCTAACTGCATGGCAGGTTCGCCGAAGTCGTCGAATCGATTCCGGTGAAACCGTCGAGATACTTTGATGGAAGCGATCCACTCGATATTCCACAGCGACCTCTTTCTGACAGATGGCCAGTGTGCTATCATCATAGCTATAGCCTTTCACGTTGACTCAAGAAACAGGCGCGGAAGACAGCATACGATGCCTAAATTACGCAATAGCCGATACAAACAATACAGGATCCGGTCTCACATTTTATCGCCTACCGGTTTACAAAGTGAGACACCCCAGTTGAAAACTTCTGGCCCGCTAAATAGCAGAGGTTTCACCGGGTTCGCCGTTCCCGTAGATTCGACGGCGCTTGTTGTTTCCATCGGGCACGGCCTTGGGCGAGTCTTCGAGCTTCCAGCTTTTGCGGACAAAACGTGCATGGGAGTCCGGCGCGTTAGGCCTACGAAGCGTCTCGGGGTAGCGCATCCTCGGAGCAGGCTACATCCACGCACACACTCACCCAGTCAGTCGCATGAACATTCGAATATGCACACTAACGGAGGAACGCGGTAACATCACACGACACACGGCACGAATGGCAACTTTAGATCGCAGAAGTGAGCGTCTCACACACTCCGAGTGGCCCCAACGGCCCGGACATCCAGATTCCCGAATGGGGAGCTCGCGCGAGTTCTTTGGGAAAGCCATCGTCGCTGGTGTGCGAAGTGTTCGGTTTGCTTTTCCATCGTGAGCTACGCCGACGCTCGCTGCGCTACGCTGCGCTACGTTGCGCTTCGTCGCGTTGCGCATAACTCTGGAGTAAAGACTCCCGTTCGCAGCCAGCACCGGCCAACCCGAACGGGCGCGTGCGCTCGTCGACGTTACGACGCGCGATGCCGACGAGTGGAGGCCGTCGGAGACGAACCGCGACGGCCCGCTGCGGCTAGGTGGCGTATGCTACCGCCCGTTATAAAAAATACGATCGATGTCCATCGATCAATCGATCTATCCGACGAAATCGGGCGGACACATCACTCTGGGTCCGGCGAAAAGCAAGGAAAATAATAGTTCGCTGGTTTCGAAGCGAAATTTCAGTAACACGCCTCTTGCATCATTAACATTTTGCGTCTTTGTCAAATTACAATGCACAACGTGCTCAAAACTAGGTATAACGATAACGATCGTAATCTCCATTGATACAGAAAAAAAATAGAACGTTAGGAAAAAAATTTTGAATGATTGTTATTGCCGTGAAATCAGTAGGCAATATGGTAATCTGGAATTATAGTTGCATATTAAGATCTATTACAATTTAATAAGATATATTACAAATAAGATATATTACAATCTAATAAGATCTATATCTCTAAATGTAGATGTTAACTGACACCTATTACACATTATAAAACAAATGTTTTTTTTTTTTGTTTTTCACAAAGCATTTTAGTGCAAAATTAAGCTGAGACTAGCGCGAGCTTTTTATCCTTGCTAACACAGGTGTGAAGGCGCAAGCACGCGCTACCAAAGAACTGGGGAAGCCAGCGAGCTCGCGCAGAAGGCGGAGCTTTTAGTATCAACGGTCAACAATGTATCAGCATTTCTGCCTCCCACTTCATTTCGATCTTCTGGGTCGGCCTCCATCCACACTCGTGCACTACCAGGTACGGTCACAGTCATACTTAACTGGGGCAAATTATCCTAAGCCTACAGTGGGCATCATTACGAGTTTCTCCATGTGTTCGCACATGCTTTCGGGCTAGTGTCAAGTTATTTTTCTTCCTTATGTCCCAGTACACTTATGTAACGCCTATATTTTACATAAATATTCCCGAGTTTAATTAAGATATAGTGTTTTGGGCATTAACACATACTCCCGTGCTCCGGTTAAATGTGATTGTGACTTTTTCCTTTTCCTAACGCGCTTGGACTCTACCCTAGCTTGGAAGGAAATGTTCTTTCTCTTCTTTAAATAACCTGCCATTATCAATAATTCAACCCACTACAGCTGTCTTATCAAGGCACGGAACAGCCATTGGTATCGTATGGCCGAACGGTTGCTTTAACTCGCTTCGACTGTCATTGGGTTTATCATGGCACGATGAAGTAATAAACACTCTACCGAAACGTGTTATGTCGTCTCCTTTGCTCCTTGCGCTATTTTGTTTCCCTCGCATCGTTGCACCAAAGCGCTCTTCAATTTATCCTATGCTCATATCGAATTCCCATCGTCCTGTCGCCATTCGCGTGCCACGGCATGTTTGCATCCATACTGAGCGGTTTCTCTCGCGCGGCTATATCCTTCCAGGGGCTTTCGTTAGCCGAGGCAAGACTCTGACGTAGCTGTCATGACCCTTCAGGACGGGGCGCAAAGATGCCTCGGGCACAACTTCTCTATCCATCTCGAAGGCCTCTTTTATATTAGAGAGCTCGCCGCCCTCTGGCCGTTATCCTCGGGGTGTTGTAGGTAGCCGTACTAGGAATTCGGATAACAAGCCCTCAGCTCGGGCGTTTATACTCCATGCTCCGGGTCCCCATACGATGGACCGAAGAGAACGCTAGTAGCAGTCGAAGCCAACCCCATGCTGAGTGAGAGTCACGTGACCGTAGGCAAGAGCTCAGAGACGCGTAGTCACGTGACGAGACGCATAGTCACGTGACACGTTCTCAGCGCTGGATTGGCTGCGATGGCTGGTAGCGTCTGTTGCGGTCCATCGCAAGGGGAAACGGAGTCTAGTGGAAAGCACCAACAACGAGCGGCGTCCTTCGTCTCTTCCTCGAGGTTCGTCGTACAACTGGGACGCCGAAACGCCGGAAGCATATCGCAGTGCGCTTGCCGCGAATGCATCTTTGATGGGCCGCAAACACGCCCCCGAGGTATCCAGCCCAAATGCCCAGTTCCAACCTTAGTGAGAGTGCGGTGCGTATGCGGCGTGTTGCAGTGGTGCGGGGATCTTGGAGTGGCTGCCGCGCCGTTGATCCTGCATCGCCTAATGGCGAATTCCACTGGTCGTTTTGAAGCCCGCCGGGATCGAATGTTCTGGAGCGCGCCTATTTCACTGGTGAGCGGGATCGAGACGAACGTGTTCCACTCGTCTTTTTGAATCAGCTCCCACTCCAGATCTCGATCCGGATCAGAGAAAGGTCGCTCCGACGACTTCGGCGGATTCGACCGGAAGCCAGCCTAGCCAATCCTCGGTGAGCACACGTGACTTCCTCTGTCGCCAGGCATCTCGCCATCTCGCTCTGTGATCTCCCCGATCTCCTCGCCTCAGAAGAAGTCGTAACGGCCACTCGCGAAGTGCCGTCCGCTTTACTGTCTGCTCCTTGACAGTTTCGTTGTCAGGTTGTTCGAACAGCTCCTCGAGCAGCAGCGTCTAGAGTAGCAGCAACGACGAGGATTGCTTGTATGTCCCGCATGAACGTGACTGCCTTTTCGTACCTCCGAAGAAAAGGCCAAAAATCGAGACGTGCTTGGACACCGTCCACGAGTTTTCCGTTGAAGAGGCAAGTGGGCTACGCTGTTGCACATCGCTTATCCACGCGTATCTTTCCCATTATGATTAACTTCGCTCGTGCGTTGAACACCTGTTGTTAGCGCTGCGATCGCACAAACATGGGCTTCGAGATTTAGGACCGCGGAAGGTGAATGACGGGAAGGCACCCGCCGATCTCGGAGGAGTGCTCATTTTCCATGGGGATCCGGAGGGGGGAGCGACTCTGTCCAAATCGCGTGCTCCATCTCGGACTTGGTCTACTTATCCCGGCGTGCTCCAAAACGATCCGTGGAATTCGCCATAAGTGAGATCTCTTCGTTTCTTTCTCCTTCGCTTTCTTTTTTCCCTTTCTCTCTCGTGCGCTCGTTCGTGTAGATTTTTATGACTAGGGTTCCCTGTTTAGGGTGTTTTATTTCACTTCAATTTAAAAAAAAATATCTGATTTTTTTTTTTTTTGTGGGGACGGGTATTTTTTTAGACATTCAGATTTTGCCGGTGGAACTTTTGGCATTTGTCAAAGATTGGCGTTTATCGGGGATTATGTTCAAGGTGAAAGGAGCCAGGCTTAGGATACCCCAAACTCCGGGTTATGTGCGCGTGACCCAATTTTTCGGAAATCGTCGTCTCGGTATCAGTAAGAGGGGAAAGTGTTACTTCCCGATGAAACAACTATAGCCTCGAAGACAGTTCAGTCTGGGCTGTGTTTATTGTGAACATAAAATGTAGCTGTTTGGGAAAGAATTTCTTTAAAGGTGCCCTGAGGAGATTTCTGAGATCGCCTAAATATGCTGATAACTCACTCTGCGGTCTCTAAGCATGCTGGAAATTTATAAAGCATAACTATGCGCGGCCGACTTCACTATTCAAAAAGCAGTCAAAGATCGAACACACCGACGTCATCTCCGGCAATGGGAGGAGCGTTGTTCCGGCAGCCAGGATGACATGTGACCAATGAAAACGCAAAATTTCGAACAAGATTACAAACGCTGTGATTACAAAATGTGTAAAGTGTTCTACATGATAAAAGCTGCTAGTCTAAAAAGACTTCTTCGCGGAGAGGAATTGTAATACTGCAATAATCGTCTCAAAAACAACGCTCTATGTTTTTTTTTGTTTGTTTGTTTGTGTGTTTTTTGCATTTTGCGGGAATGTTGTGTTTGGTCGTTTGCTCTCGAGCGCGCGCTCTCTGAATTGAATCGTAGTCACGGTTGTATTGGCAACGAGCCGCGTGCATTCGAGATATCAGTATCGCTCCGCGGTTCTACCGGTCGGAAGCGCGAGGATCTTCCGCTTGCTGACAGTGGTCCTGGTTTCACAACATGCTCCTCCTATCGCCGGAGATGACATCGGTGTGTTGCGATCTTTTATTATTTCTTTTTAAAAGCGAAATCGGCCACGTATCGACGTGATTTAGGGATTTCTAGGATGCTTAGAGCCAGCAGTGTGAGTTATCGCCATATGTAGGAGATCTCAAGAACCTCCTCAGGACACCTTTAAGCTTGAGCTTTCCTTCTTCACTGACTGCTCTAATTTGGGGTTTTCGGTTCTCTCCGACTTGGGTAAGTCATGCTTCGGATTTATGTTTCGGTGCTTATCAGTAAATACCGAAAACATTGAACCCTATTTCTGGCGAATTGGGGTGGCGGTATCGACACGCTCTCGAGCGTCGTTCGCTGTACGCGCGAGAAGGGCTGACGGAAAAGGATTACATAAAAAATGAAAGACGTTGACAAATCTCTGTAAACGAAATTAGAGCGCAGCTCTTGAGGTATGATTAGAATGCAATTAAATGCAAAGGTGCAAGCGAGCTGGACAAGAATGATGAAAATAATCCCTGGAGAAGGGGAACAAGAGGGACAAAGGACAAACACAAATCTCCAAACACAGCTAGGTGACTGGTGCGCGACCGAAAAAATCCGCCTGGTCCGGGCATCGAACCCGGGACCTCTCCATTAAAGGTGGAGCGCTCTACCAACTGAGCTGACCAGGGGTTTGACGTGAGTAGAGCAAACGGGTTTTATCAGTTGTCACCAGTCTAACACCAACGAGGGTGAAGCTTGCAATTTATGGTTATGATTAGAATGCAATTAAATGCAAAGGTGCAAGCGAGCTGGACAAGATTTATGAAAATAATCCCTGGAGAAGGGGAACAAGAGGGACAAAGGACAAACACAAATCTCCAAACACAGCTAGATGACTGGTGCGCGACCGAAAAAATCCGCTTGGTCCGGGTATCGAACCCGGGACCTCTCCATTAAAGGTGGAGCGCTCTACCAACTGAGCTGACCAGGGGTTTGACGTGAGTAGAGCAAACGGGTTTTATCAGTTGTCACCAGTCTAACACCAACGAGGGTGAAGCTTGCAATTTATGGTTATGATTAGAATGCAATTAAATGCAAAGGTGCAAGCGAGCTGGACAAAATTATGAAAATAATCCCTGGAGAGGGAACAAGAGGACAAAGGACAAACACAAATCTCAAGCACAGCTAGATGACTGGTGCGCGACTGAAAAAATCCGCTTGGTCCGGGTATGACAGGACCTCTCCATTACAGGTGGGCCTCTGCCAACTGAGCCCCAGAGGGGTTAGACGTGAGTAGAGCAAACGGGTTTTATCAGTTGTCACCAGTCTAACAGCAACGAGGGTGAAGCTTGCAATTTATGGTCGTGATTAGAATGCAATTAATTTTCGGTCGCGCACCAGTCACCTAGCTGTGTTTGGAGATTTGTGTTTGTCCTTTGTCCCTCTTGTTCCCCTTCTCAGGGATTATTTTCATCATTCTTGAGGTATTTTGATTTTGGATAGACTGTGATAAACAATTTGAGAAAAGAAAATATATATGTAAAATATAGACCACTTCCCTCACATACTGGTTCTGAACGCTCATCCTCTTCCGTGTCCTCTTCCTCCTTCGTACCGTCTACACCGTATCCTCCCTTCCTCCTCGTCCATACCCTCCCCTTCTGCTCCTCCGTACCCACCTTTCCTCCTTTGTACTCTCTCCTCCTCCTCTTGCATACCCTCTACTCCTCCTCCGTACTCTCCTCTGTTCTCCCTCCCACAGCTTCCCCGCTAAATTTAGCTGGAAATTTGACGTCACGTGACCTCGACACCAGTTCAATTTCCCCGCTAAATTTAGCGAGTAAAATGACGTCACTTGACTTCGTGTCATGTCATTTTTGAACAAATTCAGTTTCTCCAGTAGCTTTAGCGGGAAAATTGACGTCACCTGACCTCAACACCGATTCAATTCCCCGTTAAATCTAGCGGGGAAACCGAACTGGTGTGTAGGTCTGTGACGTCCCATAGTGTAACACTGCGCATTCAGTTTCTCCGCTAAATTTAGCTGGATATTTGACGTCACGTGACCTCTACACCAGTTCAATTTCCCCGCTAAATGTAGCTGGTAAAGTGACGTCACATGACTTCGTGTCATATCATTTTTGAACAAATTCAGTTTCTCCACTAGCTTTAGCGGGAAAATGGACGTCACCTGACCTCAACACCGATTCAATTCCCCGTTAAATTTAGCGGGGAAACTGAACTGGTGTGTAGGTCCGTGACGTCCCATAGTGTAACACTGCGCATTCAGTTTCTCCGCTAAATTTAGCTGGATATTTGACGTCACGTAACCTCAACACCAGTTCAATTTCCCCGCTAAATTTAGCGGGTAAAGTGACGTCACATGACTTCGTGTCATGTCATTTTTGAACAAATTCAGTTTCTCCACTAGCTTTAGCGGGAAAATGGACGTCACCTGACCTCAACACCAATTCAATTCCCCGTTAAATTTAGCGGGGAAACTGAACTGGTGTGTAGGTCTGTGACGTCCCATAGTGTAACACTGCGCATTCAGTTTCTCCGCTAAATTTAGCTGGATATTTGACGTCACGTGACCTCTACACCAGTTCAATTTCCCCGCTAAATGTAGCTGGTAAAGTGACGTCACATGACTTCGTGTCATATCATTTTTGAACAAATTCA
>JAZHYW010028394.1:26592-69350 GCA_037355805.1 Ixodes ricinus | reverse complement strand
TTCATGCGGTTTTCGGTTCCTACGCGAAGTTAGGTTGCTTGAAATGTGCGCGGTGAAAAATACACTAACTTAAAAAGTAAAGCAAATATGAACGAAAAAAAATTATTTTCGCGTAAACCGGAGTTTAACCGAACCGAAATAGTTATTTTTTCGTTCCTGGACGAAACTGATTAATTCTTTTTGCGGTGTTCCGTTCATGTGGGAAGTCAAAAAGCGCAAAAATTGGTAGCGGATAGCTCTGTAACGTTCTATTATCAGGTTTTCATATATCGGTCGTCTTCATAAGTTATAAAGTTCGTCTCGAGAACTCAAACGAAATGAACACAGTAACTATAAATTCTCCGGGATTTCTGGTCTTATGTATTTCCAGATGCCCACATTCGTCCCAACCTTTTCTAGGGACCGGAAATGGCTTATGAAAGACATTTTGACACTAGGACATACCCAATTCGCACGTCAGCAATTAATGAGCCTGTTTGGTGGCAAAACAATGAGTTGGGCTAGTTGGTTTCTCATCTCGGACCAAACGCAAAAAAAGGACAAAGAGCGGTATAGACAACACTCCTAGTGTTGTCTATGCCTCTCTTTGTCCTTGTCTTCTTTTCTTTGCGTTCAGTTTAAGCTCTGTTTGGTGTTTCTTGTCTTCAATTTTTTAGAGCTGTGTGCAATTTACATTAAAAGCCTTCATTGTACAATTGATCGGATAAGAAAGCGATACAAAGGCCGATGGATATTTTAGAACCTGGACTAGTTGCCATACTGTGGTGCATCTAATCTGCTTTCAAAATAACTCAGCGGATTTAAAAATTTGTCCGAAATTAAGGTCTAGCACCGGGAAGAGGAGGGGGATTCAATCACAAATACAGAAAAAAGCAAAACAGGTTAGATCTCTGGTAGCAGAGACTGCTAGGACAAAAACGTTTTCTCCTCAGAAACACAAACATCAAGGCGCACAGCTCTTCTGAGCATTGCTAGACACAGAGTCGCGGCTTTCAAAGGACACTAACCTGTCACAGTTTTGGGAGGAGAGAAGGGAACGCCATCCAGAACTTATACCCGTTGGTGCAAGTAGCCCTGGGAGTGCCTGCGACCCAAGTCAGCGTGAGCGAGCTTTTTCTGCACTGAAGTTTATTCTATCGTCTCAGAGGCGCCGTGTTTCCCTGGATATGCATGACGACGTCCTGCTTCTTCGGTCAGCTGCCTGACATTAAACTGCGCTTTCACCCACGTCCCGAGGTGCCCCAGCACTAGCTCGTTCGTTCCACACAGTAATGTGAGCCTTTGCTTCCTATATGTAAGTCTTTTATAAAATATGCATAGTTTATCTTTTGCTGTCGTCAATTGTTTTTTTAGCATATGAGTACGAACCGGTTCGAACCGGTTTGAACCTTTATTTCTTCACTCCGGAGTTGAACCGGAGCTGAACCGTTTTCCCTGAACCAGAACGAAAACCGGAACGAAAAACATTCCGGTTCGACACCCTGGTAATAACAAAACTGTTCGGGTGGTACGTCTGTGCGCTGCTGTGCGTTCGCGTGGTCACGATTCAAAATATGCCACCCGCAGTCGCCACCGCACAATGTTACCGCGGGGACCCGAGCTCTCCCAAGCTAAATAAAGTCACTGGATCCTGGGAAAGTAGCGTCATTGCCTTCCCTACCTGCTAGCCGGACACAAACGGATACTAACATACAGACTACCCAAACCTCGCTAGGTGATTGGCTAATCGGTCTACGTTGCCATGGAAGTCGCCATTTTGGTCCATTTAAATCTTCAAAGCTTCCAGAGTGTCGTTCTAAACCAGTCGCGCCAAGATCACCATGGAGAATCATCGTACTGGAAGCGTTCCTCACCAATATAAGAGTCTTTGGTACTCTGTATGCAATCAACTTATTAATCATGCCCATTTCCATAGATCTCTTACAATTATATTGTTTTTCTTGCGTATTTCAATACAATAAACTTACTTTTCAGTGCCTCCAAGCACCGACACAGCATCTGGTGGTGGTACGAAGGTGTGCGCTTGTTTCGCCGGTGTGTGGTTAGCAAAATCTCGGTATACAAAAAGGACTCCATAAAGCTGCCCGTCACCAGCGAATCTAGATCGGGTCACCAAGAACGGAGGGGTCAAGGATAAATTGCTCTTTTCACGGACCAAGATGGCGACCACACGGGGAGCTTGGCGTTACTTTCCCAGGATCCAGTGACTTTATCCCAAGCTAGTTCCTCCTTTGTCCAAGCACGTCGAAACCGGAAGCAACATGTCCGGCCCCGATGCGTTCCGTTCAAAACGTCGCCGTCAACGCTACTGTTGCGTCGTCAACTGTCAAGATCGGGAAGGACCCCGGAGTCAAGTTCTACAGATTCCCATTGAAACCGTGCGAAGTCGAGCGAAGGGAATAATACTAGCCGCCCAGCGCACTGAGTAAGCGAAACAATTGTTTTTTTCGCCCTCCAGGTTGTTCTGCTAAGGCACGGCCACTCGAACAAGCGGCCGTGGCATGCATCGAAACGTGCGTCATGCGAATTTTACGAACAGGAACACAGTATACTGTCCGACCAGTGGAGCGATCCGATTGAACTATACCACTTCGTTTTTAAGTCCAGACGCAGCCGATGCTACAAGCGCGAGCGGTGGGCTTTCCAGTGTCCCTATCAAGCACGCGCGCTCGTGCAGTTGTTCAGGGCCACATGCTAGCGCTTGTAGGGTCGGAAACGAATTATACATCGAGCATGCGCGCGCACCAACGCACCACAGAAAGCAACAAGCTTGTGCTGGAGGCGGAGCTCCGACTGCTGATGTTCCGTGAAGCTTACGTCGCAAATGTGCAAGAAAAGCTGCGAGAGCTCGAGAGGCAGCGTGCATTCCTTTGTTTTTCTCCTGCCCCCGGGTGGTTGGCTAGCAGACGCACAATATTTACGGGCTTTGGCCTTTCTGTTGTAGCCGAGCAAGCCACTCGGGGATAAACTTCTCTGAAAATAAAGATTATTATTATTATTATTGTGTTCGATGCCGCGCTTGCCTCCCTCCCTTCTTATTTAATAATTTACGTGTGCGAGTGTGTGCGTGTAATGTCTTGTATGGTGCCACAGACCTACGAGTACGGGCCACTGGCCTTTGTGGTGACCAAACTGTCCTCAAGAGTTAGATAAAGAAATATCAATATCAACAATGTGCTCGGCCGACAGACAGCCGGTCGGCGCTCGATCGCTTGCGTCTGCTTTCGCGCATTTTCGAGGTTGGTCATCAGCTGATAGCGTTGGCCGTACGGAGGGGCTGCAGTTTGGGAGTTTTTGCTGACAAGGTGCGTTACCGTATCTCGGAATGCTCACCTCAAGCTGAATATCATAATAAGCTCGCTGTTTTTGCGAGTGGCATCACGCCGACATCAAATATGCGGCTTCTTGTACAGCGTAGACATAGCTTAAGCGACGCTGAGTTTATTCTCTTTGCGAAGTGTTGAGGAACGAAAACAGCTTTCCACGTTAGAAATTGGCTCGATTCCTTGCCATAAGACAATCGCACGGAAGGGGAATTCCTACCGCCGGCGCCGCCGGCTAACGTTTGCACGCGGGACAAATTGGAAGGCGCGAGTTTGTACTACCCAATACCGATAAACAAATCGTAGGGGGCGCTGCCAGACGGCTTTTCTGCAGCGCCTCTTGGGCAAAGCAGGAGGCCTATCGCTTGCTATTCTTGAACACGGTATTCGTAAGTAAGATATCTAAAATATCCGCTAAAACGGCTAAAATGTGAAAAGGAAGCGAAGCTCGAAGCCTCCGGAACTCCAACGGCGACCGAACGGAAGCTGTTTGCAATAGCGATGGTCATGCGCAGTTTTCAAAAGTCTCTTTTTTGCTCTTTGTTTTTTGAAGACAAAACTAAGCAAATCAATATATATTAATAATAATAATGTCACTATATTAATTTTTTTTAATAATAAAAAACATTTAGTCAATCGTAGGTTTTATTTAAACTTTAGGTTTTCTTTTTTAGTGTAAAACCGAAACTATCTCAAGCAATTCTCCTTCGTCGCCATGGCTATTCTGATTCATTTGCGCATGCTTGCACTCATGGGATTTCGGCTTTTCTGGAAGGCTCGGCACTCTCTCCAAATAAATAATGAGGGCAACCTCGTATTTTGAAACAATAAGCGTGCCCGTTTGTGTTTTGTTCTTTTTTGGCGAGGGAAAGACACGTAAAATTTACGACGATTTTTTACAGCGTGGAACTCTCGATCGACTGAGCTGGCGTGCTCGTTGTTGCAATCGTCAAGCTCTTTTCACGTGAATTGAGATGTTTTAGAATTTTGCAAGATAAATCTACACCATGAAAAACTTTCGGTGAAAGCTTGAGGTTGTCACATGAAGGCGCCGATTTCTTCAGCCAATTTCAGAGCGAGCTTCCATTCAAAACATTACTACGCTTATGCGGTTCAGAAGTTGATTTGCGCTGCATGTGACTATGCAAGTTGGAGCATCTTATGTCCCCGTTATCAGCCGTGGTTTCCTTTGCCTCCTGTCCTTTTGCTTGCTGTGGATGCAGATATCTGAAACAGCGTATAGTAAGCTGAGACCTGCATTACAAAAACACTGGATCATCCTACAAACGTTATTTGTCTACTAGCCTATCAGGCACCACGCAATTGGCGGTGCATATTGAAAACAAAGACATGTGCATGCTTTTGCATCAGCAGCATCAGACACTTGGTGCGATTGCCCTCGATCGTCTAGCTTCCGAATAGTGCTAACAGTTTTTTACAGTAAACTTTTATTCTTCAATAAAGGTAACAAATACATTTCAGGGAAAATAAAAGCTATCTTTGCAATAAAGTAGACTTTTCAATTGATAAATATAGTATAAATGAATAGCTAAAATAGTTATTGACAAGTTAGATAACGCTACATTCCGTGGCGTAGAATTTAGCTAACTTTCCTATTTGTGCTATTTGCGACGTAAGTGTGCTCTGACAGTGCCAGTGCCGGTCGTTTCCCCGGGGAACTTTTGAACCACGGGGTCTGCAGTCAAATGAGAAATGAGGCATCCCTTTGTCACATTATATCAGCTATACCCGGTGATATTTTTTAATCAACAGGTTTTTAGAAAAAGGCGCTCGCTGCCACACTGAGCTCTGCATCAACGTGCACGTTGATGCAGAGTTCAGTGTGTCGTGCGACACGGCGGACATTACATGGGTGGATAACCGTGGCAACATTATTATTAATGAACTGAAATCCGTAAATTACCTTTTTTTTCTATTGCTGTTTTAGATGCAGTCATTATAAGAGCCTAACCCAATCAAAACTATTCACGAAACAGCAAGGGGCTTTGAGATATTTATTTATCAAGTTTTGCACTTTCTTCCCCCGATTCAAGAACCACTCGCGGCAGGGGCGGGGAAAGTGGAGAGTGACTTAGCGGTTTTAAACTGGCATTTCGGTAATGGCATGTTTGTTTGTGTTAGTGAGAACTTCTCATATTGGAGTTCCATGCAATATTTAATTTTCTAGTGAAGTTACAACCCTTATAAAGTGCTGTCGGATTCAGCATGAACAAACTTGCACACTTTTGACAGCGTGCCTTTGGTTGATGCTCCAGCATCATACTTCCAACGGTACGTCTGAAGCGACTACGTAAGCATAACATCTTGCGCTCTGTCCAGCGCGCTGTTTCTTGATCAGGCGACGAAAGGCAGACTTTTAGCTATGAATAACCCAAAACTCGTCGCCGTTTCGCAAATTGATTCGGTTGGGCTAGAGTTTATTCATAGCCCCTTTAAAATTGAAAATTCAACATGGTCAATTACACTGTCAATTAAACAAGTTAATTGGACAACGTAGTGTGACGTTTATTTACTCATCTAATATCCGCCGAGCCTACAAATATCCTGTGAAAACGGCATCGGCCTATCTATCGCGTTTTTAATGCGTTGATGTTAAAAAATCGCACTATATATATATATATATATATTTATATATATATATATATATATATATATACCTGTTATTATAATTTGAGTACGCCGACTGCAACACTCAAAGTAGACCTTTAGTGTACTTAAGTGCACTTCCTGTATACTGATTTTGAACTATACTTTTTTGCGCGAGCACTACGATTCTACTACATGTACTAGTTTAGTACGGGCCAGTATACTTTCAGTCCACCACCATTTTAGTGGAAGTACACTTTAAGTACACGTAAGGTATACATTTAGAATAAAGACCACACTGAAAGTATACTTTTAGTAGACTTCAGTGCACTTCTAGTATACTGATTTTGAACGACTTTTCACCAAGGGAAGGTATCTGCTTGTCCTAAAGCTATGCCGAGTATTGTTCGGCTAAATCGCGCCAGCGTTTAATGTAAAGAACTAGAATACACGTAACGTCCTCGTAAAGCCTTGCTAAGCTCGAATCGCTCAATTAGTGGCCGCCATAATAAGATGCAGACGAGGGAGGCGCTTTGCTTTCCTGGTTTTAGGAACGACATTTTCTTTCTTTCTGAAGGAACACAAGTTATAATATCGTTCCTCCCTTTATTGAAGAATATTAGACCCTATTTTTTCAGTGCAGTGTTTCGTAATAGCTCAATTTATTTTCCCTTTTTAATTAGATTTACTTTATGTTCGCTATAATTTCTTCACTCATTGAGCCATTCCTCGAGACATTTGTATATTTCTACATGGTATATTACAATATTTTTGTATTTCCAGGAGTTTTCTCTTTTGTCATTAAAACTTATTACTCAAGACTTGTCAAAATATCCAAGTGAGATTTCGCAATGTATTTTGTATATCTGACGTAAGTGGTATCTACTATAACCCATTTCGAAAGTGTAGTGTGTTGACAACACGAACCACTAAGAGATGCGCCACTTCCCCATCGCGTAACTGCCACGCACAAGCCTGAGCGCAACACAATGGAGACAACGACCTCCAATGGAATCCGGCACCACGCCGGTCGCTTACATTGTTACTTAAATAAACGTATGTTGAAAGACAGAAATATAACAACTGGCGACGAGGTACGGGGACACTCGACCAGCCTGGACGACATCAACCTTAGATGCAAGCAGGCAAGTGATTTGAGCTGCTCCCAGTGACGCAAAACTACACCAGCTTCCCGGGAGCGGATTCCGAAACTATGGCAACGTTTGGCAAAGTGAAGGCGTTCGACAGCAAGGAAGCTTTGTTGTCATACACGGAACGGCTGGACGCTTTCTTCAATGCAAACGGCATGGAAGACAACAAATAGAAGAAGCGGGTTTCCTGTCGACTGTCGAAACCAGCACACGCTCGACACTTCGCAGTCTGCTAGCACCGGTAAAACCGAAGAAGTACAAGGACCAGCTTGAACAACCACTTCAGCCCTCCCCCATCACAAATCGCAGAAAGCTTTCGGTTCAATACAAAATCATAGCTCGAGAACAAAAGCGTCGGAGTGTTCGTCGCCGAACTTCGACAGATAGCGGAAGACTGCAACATCGCCACAGCTCTCAACCGCATGCTGAGGGACCGCCTCGTGTGTGGCATACCGGACAGGGCCCTACAACAACGGCTGTTGACGGAAAGCAACTCGACTTTGAAGAAGGCTGCTGAAATTTAGGGGAACGAAGAGGCTGCAGAAAGAAACGCGGGACGGCTACAGAAGGGCCACGCAGAAGCATGTACTTCTGCGGTTCAGAAGAATGCCAGCAATCACTTAAAGTTCCGCAAGAGGAAGCAACAACAGGTTCCTTCTTTAAGGAGAGGACAATACCCACAGCCAGGAGGGAAAAATAAGCTTGTACCCTGCACCTGCTGTGGCTCCCAGGATCATAAGCCACAGAGTGCAAGGACATAAACGCAAAGTGCTACAAGTGCGAGAACATTGGACACCTGGCAAGCTGCTGCTTGTCCAAGGCAGACAAGCCCAAGAAGCAGTCCACGCAGCAAGTGAACATCCTGAAACCAGCTGATATACCACCTGAGTACTTCCGGCACGCACTGCGAGTAAGGTCAGCGTTGATACCAATCACAGTAACGTTTATGGTCAGCTGACTTTCACTAGAAATGGAGCTAGATTCCTGATCTCCTGTCTCTCTGATCTCCGAGAATACGTCCCAGCGTCATCAGAGCACGATACCTCAACTGAACAAGCGGATGTCAAGCTCAACTGTGATGGCAGTGGTCTGTATGTTCAATATCAAGTATGCTAAAATGTGCCTCGATGCACCGTCTGTCTTTGAAAGGTTGTTTTTCAGATTTAATATAACGAAGCTGAAGTCTCCTGCCGTCATGTTCATGAACTTGTACAGTGATTGTGTATCACAAACGTTGTTGCCAGGTTAGCGATTTTCCCTCTAAGTTTAGCTATGCTGAGAGTTGTCTGGTGAGTAGTTTTTTTTTTTTTTCTCTTGGATGCGGTGTTTTTTTTTGTTTTTTTTTTTGTCCTTTTGCTTATTTCTTAGGGTCTATACTGTTTAATTTTTAATGTCCGAAAACATTAACTGTCTCTTTCTGTTCACATATCTGGAGTTCTAGTGTGCAGGCTGTTCCAAGATTCCCTCTCCAGTGGTCAACTACCTGATGACTGGAAACTTGCTCATGATATGCCAATTTTCAAAGCCGGAGATAAAAATAATTTCAATAACTACAGACCCATATCGCTCACTTCCGTTTCATGTAAAATCTTAGAACATATGCTTTCATCACAGATTATGACCTACTTATCTTTAAACAGTCTCATTTTCTCTAATCAGCATGGGTTTCAACGCGGTCACTCCTGTGAAACACAACTATTTGAATTGATTACTGACCTTCACCTTTCCGTTCACTCCTCTTGTGCTACCTATTCCGTTTTTTATTGATATTGCTAAAGCTTCTGATCGGGTCCCGCATAACAGACTAATATACAAATTAGATACTAATATAAACGCTTCTGTTGTTCAGTGGATAGCTTCCTTTTAACAAACCGCTCTCAATCTGTTGTAATTAACAGGTGTGTCTCCTGCCCGAAGCCGGTGAAGTCCGGCGTCCCTCAGGGCTCTGTCCTCGGTCCGGTATTGTTTCTTTTATATATAAATGACCTTCACTCTAACATTCAATCTACCATACGTCTCTTCGCGGATGATTGCGTCATTTATCTGGTCATTTCTAACCCTTGGATTTTCGCATACTCCAGCGGGACCTAGACATAGTCCAGCAATGGTGCACCACATGGTTCATGCAAATAAACCCTAACAAAACTAAAGCTGTCACTTTTACAACGAAATTACAAATCACTTATTACGTGTACATGATTGGAGAGGACCGCATTGAAAACGTTACGTCAATTAAATACCTCGGCGTCCACCTAACAGCTAACTTATCATGGAACCGTCACCTTGAACATGTAACCCGCAAAGCATCCAGAACTCTTGGTTTTCTTAAACGCTCTTTATTTCAAGCTAACAAAGAAACTAAACTCCTCGCCTATACTACCCTCGTCAGGTCGCAGTTGGAATATGCACCCATCATATGGCACCCTCATCAGCGTTACTTAACCAACCGTATTGAGGCCCTTCACAATAAAGCTGCAAGATTTATAACCCGCGACTTCTCCCGTACTTCCAGTGTGTCCAACATAAAACGTAACCTCAACCTAACCCAGCTGCAGTACAGAAGATGCATTGCTCGCATGTCATTTTTCCACACGCCCTATCATGGATCATCTCCCTTTAGGACCTCATTCTTCAGCCTGCACATCGTATTTCGTCTCGCGTAGATCATCACTTTAAAGTATCGCACATCTTTGCCCCCACTAACTTGTTCAAGAATTCCCCTCTGGTTCTTGCCATCTCCGAATGGAACAGCTGCCCTGAGAAATCGCGTTAATCGCTTCACCTGATACCTTCATTAGTTCTTTAAGTAATTTGTACCAACCTATATAGTGCTGCTTGTGTTATGTTTTCATGCAATGTTCTTGTTATTTTGTTAATTGCTTGTTTAACATTGTTTATGCCAACTATGTAATTGTTTTTATTTTTTTCACTTGACCCAATTGTATCAAACTTTGTATCATCGCTCCCCCCCTCCCCCCCCCCTCTATGTAACGCCCGTCAGGGCCTTTAGGGTAAATAAATAAATGGAGCGAGCCGACGTCCTCAGCTTTGAAACCATGCAAAACGGCCCCTTAAAGGGGCCTTGCAATCATATTTAAGCGTCTACCTTTTTTGCGGTTTCCACGTCTCTTGGGGTTCGGGCAAGCCAGCGGGCACGGAGAGAGTAACTAAATATCAGTGCGTCATATTTTAACCGGACGACGCGGAAACCTCCTCCACTGACGAGGCCGACCCGCGGTATCGAAAGCGCGCAAAATGTGACGTTTTTGGTCCTGGGCTTACTACTGGTAAGAGCCGCTAAATGCTTTTGTTTAGTCGAGATACAAAATATAAGTGTCGCGAACCGTTTCAATTATGTATGAAAGTAGTTTTTGTTCAGTATTTTAGATCAGAAAAGAAACAAATGCAGTTTATAAAGTACGGAAACAAGAAATGACCCGTCGACATACCCGCCACCAAGCGGCGGAAAAAGCGGCGCACATTAGAAAGGGCTAGTGGGATGAGGCGCGGACGAACGGCGAGAGTAGAAAAATCCCGGGGCGTAGAAAGGCCATTTGGCGGTATGACAGCGCGAAGTGGCTCCCGTTCTGAACTGATCTTTACCCCGTGTTTGCTGTCGTTTGTGGTCAATAAAGTTTTATGCCGAAACAGTCTTTAATCACGCAGCAAATGCAATGCGAGCCGCCCTGGCCGCCCGCTTCATACAGCCTATCCAACACAGGCTTTAGTAGCGCCCTCTCGAGCCGTCGACACGGAGTGCGGCAGCCGTGAGCACTCGATGAGCTCACTGTCCCTCCTCTAGTTCACGGCCACTTAAGCCAGGACCTACGACGTCATGAAGAAGGTTATTTTTTGCTTGTTCTTGGAATTCTAATTTGCCAATAACTTTTAAAATAAAGCGAATTTTGCGAAAAGAAAAGTTTCATTAAGTTACTACGTTCAGTGCGCTTAGGTTCGGTGCAAATTAAAAACCAGTCAAAAAGTTGTTGCAGGGCCCCTTTAATGAAGTTACGCGCAAAGCTATAGCAACGGCACCTTTTACACTTCGGTCCCATTGGCTGGCGCGCGTCAATTTGTGTGGTGTCATCCTGACTGTGTTATCACACTGTTGTGTGTTATCACTGACCACCGCGCTCGCTCGCCTCTTATCGGTTGTACGGCGTGTGACAATATATACGTGTGGCAATATATAGAATAAACAAAGGGGTTCGTTCTGCTGAGAACTACGTTGCTATATGTTCCTTCCTCGCGCCGCAAGGCACACGACAGTTTGAACGATCGCTCACCCGATGGCGCTGCGTGTCCGCGAGGCAGCGGCTCCACCGTTCCACGCCCAAGGTCAGCGCGTTGTACGCCGCGGATTAAAGAAGGGAGCGAAGAGCGGCGTGCGTGCCTTCGCATTCACAACTCATGCACTCTAAAAAAAGGGTATCACCTTACACCCTTTTTGTTCCATATAATACACCCCAAAACTTCATTTCCACGTACAGCGGCCTATAGTCCAACAGACGGCCCCATATTTTACGAGCGGCTTGATAACGGTGCGATATAACTTATTAAATAGCTAAAGTACGTATCAAAGACCACAGAAAGAAAACACTGAGGTTTTGCAGTAGGGCCCAGAAAACCCCGATTATTTTTTTGTAGCGAGTAACACGTACATTAGCTATTTTAATAAGTTGTACCACACGGCTATCAAGCACCTCGTAAAATTTGGGGCCGCCTGTTCGAGTATAGGGCGCTGTACGTCGAATTGAAGTTTTGGGGTGTATTATATGGGACAAAGGGTGTAACAATACACCCTTTTACATCTTTTTTTTTTTAGAGTGTAAGAAGTGCTTAGGTGTACCTCGAGCCTTTTTGTTTTTATTTCTCCAGCATGAATGGCTTAATTTCTGTGTAAGGTAGCGGTATAGTTTAGAGTCACCTTTGCTTACTCGTAGCAAGACTAAAAGAAAGGATCCCCGTTACACTGATTCCAGGGGCACTTGCATACCTGCCGACGTAATCGACATGTTTTGTAGAATGTTCTGCTTTGGAATAGATAGGGGCATCTGGGTCGTCTGATGGTGCATGTGACTTTCAGTATGCAAGTCACAAAGTGCTGAGTTCTGTAACCCTTTTTTTTTTTTTCTGAAGTGGCCATAGGACCCGAAATTTAGAGGCATGACTGCTGGAAGTTATAAGTGCTGTCAGACGACCCAGATACCGCTACTGCAGAACATAACTATGTGCCGAACATGCGGATAACGTCAGGATGGTATGGCAGTACACTTAGAATCGGCAGTAACAAATCACTCGGATGTGTATTGCTATCACACCATATCGTGATGAAGCAGGGGACATATTTATCGAATTAATATGGTCTAACAGAAAGGGAGTGTGCATGCAAGCTGGTGATAGTTAATCATTTTATGCAACCGCCGAGGCTGTTAGGAAACACGCAGAAAGTGACTGAGAGCAGAACGTCTCTATAGAAGAAAATGAAACAGGAAGGGTTATTGGTGACATGGGCAACCAAAAGTGTCGTTTTGGTCGGCATTCAAAGGTAGCGCAAACGCTCATTATGGTGTATATATTTTGAATCATTCTGCTTTCATCGACGGAGATAAGATCAATGTCAGACGTCAACTATCATGGTGTTATATTAAGAATGCGATGACTCCAAGCTTATATCGCGCTTTTTACACACACCATCGAAATTAGTTTGCAACTGAAAATAAGTAGCCAAGATTACAACTCGTGACGTCACAGCGAGGCAAATGCTGCTCGTGATGCCACGAACGGAAGCCATAAGAGGGCAACACCGAAACATTTTGTCACTAATAATCCCTGAAAGAAAATATAGTTTTATTTTGAATATTTTATTTATTCATGGTGTTTGTGGACTTGTAAATCAATCAATTGCATTACAGCGTCGTTCAGGCCTATACTAAATTTAGCAATTTTTTATTGTTGAGTTTGCAAAACTGATCATATACTTTTTTATTTAAAACCAGAGCTTGGCTGGAATGTTTGGGTATGAAATATTACAGTATGTTTGTTGAGTGTGAGTTTCTCTTTAATGATACCATAAAAAGATTTTTCAACTTGTTCCTCCTTAGCTTTCATCCTCAATTCAAAAAGGAAATGAGAAAGAGAATATTACTAACTCAAAAGCGATAGGAGAAATCACGTGGTCGTCACGGGCTTGGGCACCGGAGGCGACGACTCGAAGCTTCGACCGTCCTTTCTAAGCACGCCATGGAACATGTCCTTCTCAGCTGATGAGAAGTGCCGTCGCGGCACTCGTTGGCCACGGCCGCCAATTCAAAGATTCGTCGACGGATATGGATCAAGTGCATACGTCCATGGGACACAGTGCTCATGTCCCATGGCTGGGGAAGCTGACCTGCTTTGGGTACCGCGGATGGATCTCAGTGAAAAGCCGGAAAGCTCTCGAACGAAACGAGGTACCAAATAGTTAGCTATATTTTAAAGTATTCTCGTACCGAAAAGCAGCTGACTTTGCGCTTTTACGCTCGTGCACTAGTTTTATTTTGGCGCACTAAACAAGGTGCGATTAGTAAAATCTCAATTTATCCCAACCAAAAATTCATTTCACAGTCCCTTTAATTTTTTTTTGTGCACTGCAACACATGTACCGTGGATTATTTACCTAAGGTTCTGTCCAAATATCTTGGCATCCTTGACTGATAAAGCAAACACCTCGACGAAACTGGTTTCATTTATATTTTTTCAAAGGGAAGTGAAAGTATATGTATGAAGCTTTGAATGCTGTTACTTTTCTTTATAACAGCAGATATTTCTCAGTTGTATCAACCTTTCTTTTTAGAAAGCAAACGCAAACAGTCTTGTAGTGCAATTCTGCGACACACGACTCTTTGCTTGCTACTTATATTGTTGGAGAACTCTCTAACAATGGAAAACATTAAGTGTCATGTGTAGCTCAAGTGCTCTCCAAAGCAGCGTGTATTTGATTTCTAAAAAAATTTGACACAACTAAGAAATGTTGTTATATAAAGAAGGCAGACAATATTTCTTCATGAAATATAGCAACACCTTTCAAACGGTGTTACAACGCCTACCAAAAGGTGTAACAACACCTGTCAAAAGTTGTGAGTTATAGACAATGGATAAATTACCGATTACACCTGTATACGTGTTTTGCAGTTGACTGTGTACTTCTAATTTTGTGCAAAATCCTCCACTTTTGTTTGGTTGAATTAGCCTCCCTCCTCCCCCCCCCCCCCCCCCCCCCAAACGTTCCCAAAAACATGCCTTAGACGCTGAGCCAAGTATATGACACCGGCTTATTTCAATAGTTTCTCCTGGCAAAATTTTAAAAGAAAGATGTTTTCTGGCGGAAACACCTTCTCCTCTGTAAAAGGTGTAATATTTCCTTGACACTTTCCCGAAGCCGCCAAAAAGTCTAACAACACCTCTCTCACACGCTCAGTAGGAGTATCAAAAACATTACACCTAAAGTTAAAAATATTGTGCTTTGAAAAGGTGTTTTTGGTATGAAACACCTTCCAAACTCCATTATAGGTGTTTTGAAGTTTACTAGTATGGGCTCCACGTGCATCGTTCATTAAGATACACGAACAAAGACGACGATACTCAACATCGGTGGAGTTTTAGAACGAGAAAACTCAAAATGTTTGGCGATATTAAATTTTTTTCTGAGTGTTCATGGCAGCGAAATAATCATGATTCACATCAAGGTCGTGCTGCTTCTAACATTGCTAAGCGGGCATGAATTCCACGAACGAAACAAAACACGAGAACTATCCAGATATGAAGCTACGTGACGGACGGGATAAGTTATAAATAGCCCGCTTGAAATACATATATGTGCCAAACATAGGAGCCCGCTTTGATAACACCGTAACATTATCTGACGAAGGTTGTCGCGATTCATGGCATGCAGATGAAAGCCACGCACAGATTCCCACCCGGAGCGTCTGGGGTCCCGACGTAGTCTTGGGAATGAAAGACGACACCTCGTGTCGCCACTAGGCGCTTTGCGATGCCCAGGTGGCGCCGAAGGGTTTCAAGCTGTTGCTAGACATTCAAAACAACGGGTGCGGCCGTCCGACGTGCTATAGTCATCGTGTCGGGTGTATATCTTTTGAACGAATGGAGATATCTCGATAATTATTTCATCAGCATGTTTGGTTTGATTAGGTCCATTTGTGCCCGACATTTAGCGATATTCATAAAATACTACCCAAGACCGAAGCCTCGACTCTCAATTTCACGCTAAAGTTTCAAAGTTCACGTGGAATACGTAAAACAGAATTGTCATGCGTTTTCTGTTAGCACCTATTACGAATTGTATGTGTTTTCATCTCTGAAATAATCCCGCAAACAAATCAATAAAATGACACGTCTGCTAGTGACAGCGAGTCCAACTGTGCTGAGCACTCACTCGAATGAGTCATCGAAAGCGCCGTTCCACCCGGTCCTGTGCAGGCGGGGAACGAATGGGCATGTTTCAAAATAGTGTGGCATCGAGTGAAGGACAGTAGCTGCATAACGGCCTGAGAACAATGCCCTTCTGGTTTATAGTCACAGAGCGGTATAGCTGTTAGAGTGAGCTCTATTTTGTTGCACAATGTTTCCGTACATACACCCCTTCAAGTGGGACGTTGTCAAGTCAGAAAAAAACAGAAAAAATAAGCGCTATTCGTGTTTTTTCTTCTTCTAAGAAACACGTCGGTTAACCCTATTTGTAACGTGCAGTAACGCGTTATTCATCTCAGTTCAAGCAGGGGCAAGCCAGCAATCAGACCCGTGAACAAATTCTAACTTTCAGACTTTGGAAAATTATGACTCTATACACCAACTCATGTTTACAAACAAACCGGAGCGCCCCTAGCGGACGCCACCGGCGCCGCGCATGCGCGGTGGACGGTGGGCAAGAAGCCCGCCGTCGCCCATAAACAAACCATTGAATTGCGTTGTTGTCGGCGTGGGTGGGAGTCCCCGTGCTCTTTTTCGCGTTGGAATTGTTGATTCTGCGTCCTCCTAACAATGTCTGACTACTTGAGCGGCTTCAGCAAAATTAACGAAGCAAAACTCTGCGTGAATAATGTGACGTGCAGCGATTCATTTCACGTGGACGCCGCAGAATGGGCGCTTAAGCCGGACTCCCACGATGAGATTCTGCTCGCTATTTTCAGCCGCGACGTCGCTCGGGCTGCAAAAGCGTGGACCGTAGCTGAGATGGTGGACCTCGGTACTGAAAACCGCTAGTAGAATCGGGCATTACAAGTCGGTGATGGCCACTGGTAACAATGATCAACATCTTCTTGTATCTACTGCTTACACTTAGCCTAGTTACCTTAACCAACCTTCAAAAGTGTTTTGAGGCCTGCACTTAGTTCTTATCGCAACTACCGGGTCAAGGCTTGGTTTACGGGCCGCTGTCGTTTGAAAGTTTGAAAGAGCAGACGACAGTTCGACGCATGCGCATTGGAGCGCGGGCAAGAAGCACCGTGTCCCGCGTCAACAAACCATTGGAATGTCACGTTGTTGTCGTCTGTGTGAGTCTGCATACTCTTTTCGCGTTGGAATTGTCGATTCTACGTCCTCATAGCAATGTCTTACCACTTTAATCGCCTCAGCGAATTTATCAAGGCTCGTTACGCCGCTAAACTTTGCGTAAATAACTTGACGTGCGGCGATTCATTCGCGTGAACGCCGCAGAATGGACGCCAAAACCATGATGAGATTCTTCTAG
Organism: Ixodes ricinus; assembly: GCA_037355805.1. Lineage (NCBI taxonomy): Eukaryota > Metazoa > Arthropoda > Arachnida > Ixodida > Ixodidae > Ixodes > Ixodes ricinus. The sequence continues at coordinate 52,521 of JAZHYW010028394.1, read as the reverse complement.
CTATTTTCGGTCGCTACGTCGCTGGTGTTGCAAAAGTGTAGAAAGTAGCGGCGATGATCGACGGCGATACTGAAAATCGGAAGCGAGAACAGACCAAGCGTAACGAGTCGGTGGTGGCCACTGGTACCAATGATCAACATCTTGTATCTACTGTTTTCACCGAGCCTACTTAAGTCTTTTGAGGCCTGCAATTACTTCTTATTGCAATCACCGGGGCAAAGTTCGGTCTACGGGCCACTTTTGTTTGAACGAGCAGACGACAGTTCGAACGATCAGGCGGCCGTGTGAATTTGAAGACGCACTGAACCCGTGGGTGGTCCGGACAACTTGGCGGTTTTCTCTCATTCATGTAGGAACAAAACAAATACATCTGGCGACCACAAAGTGTTGCCCGCACAGGCAATCGTAGTTCGACAGCGTCTGGTTTGCCCTTTTCACGGCTACTATCCACGTTCTCGGACGAACGGAGGGGCAGAAACACATGAAAACTGATCTTCAAACCTTTCCAGACTCTCTTGGTACAGCCCCCGTCGCCGGATTTTGACGAGAAGGCAGGTTTTTGTCTGGCTTCTTTCAAAAAGCACAGGAATGCATGTCTCGCACGGCGACTTCTGCCCACTGCCCCAGACCGGAAGTGCGCCCGACGCGCCACCACCGCGGCGTGACGTAGGAGAGTTGAGTTCGTGTATACACGAACTCAACTCTCCTACGTCACGCCGCGGTGGTGGCGCGTCGGGCGCACTTCCGGTCTGGGGCGGTGGGCAGAAGTCGCCGTTCGAGACATGCATTTCTGTGTTGTTTTAGAAGAAATCAGACAAAAAACCTGCCTTCTCGTCAAAATGCTGCGACGGGGGCTGTACCAAGAGAGTCTGGAAAGGTTTGAAGATCAGTTTTCATGTGTTTCTGCCCCTCCGATCGTCCGAGAACATGGATAGTAGCCGTGAAAAGGGCAAACCAGACGCTGTCGAACTACGATTGCTTGTGCGGGCAACAATTTGTGGTCGCCAGATGTATTTGTTTTGTTTCAACATGAACGAGAGAAAACCGCCAAGTTGTCCGGACCACCCACGGGTTCAGTGCGTCTTCAAATTCACACGGCCACCTGATCGTTCGAACTTTCGTCTGCTCTTTCAAACTTGTCTGCTTTTTGTCGTCTGCTCGTTCAAACAAAAGCGGCCCATAGACCAAACTTTGATCCGGTGATTGCAATAAGAAGTAATTGCAGGCCTCAAAAGACTTAAGTAGGCTCGGTGGAAACAGTAGATACAAGATGTTGATCATTGGTACCAGTGGCCATCACCGACTTGTTACGCTTGGTCTGTTCCCGCTTCCGATTTTCAGTATCGACGTCGATCATCGCCGCTACCTTCTACACTTTTGCAGCACGAGCGACGTCGCGACCGAAAATAGCTAGAAGAATCTCATGATGGTTTTGGCATCCATTCTGCGGCGTTCATGCGAATGAATCGCCGCACATCAAATTATTTACGCAAAGTTTAGCAGCGTAACGAGCCTTGGTAATTTCGCTCAAGCGATTAAAGTGGTAAGACATTGCTATGAGGACGTAGAATCGACAATTCCAACGCAAAAAGAGTATGCAGACTCACACAGACGCCGACAACGTGACATTCCAATGGTTTGTTGACGCGGGACGTGGTGCTTCTTGCCCGCACTCCATTGCGGATGCGTTCGAACTGTCGTCTACTCTTTCAAACTTGTCTGCTTTTTGCGGTCAGCTCGTTCAAACAACAGCGGCCCGTAAACCAAACATTGACCCGGTAATTGCGATAAGAACTAAGTGCAGGCCTCAAAACACTTTTGAAGGTTGATTAGAATCAGTAGGCTAAGTGTAAACAATAGATACAAGGATATGTTGGTCATTGTTATAATTGCCATCACCGACTTGTAATGCCCGATTCTACTTGCCGTTTTCAGTATCGACGTCCACCATTTCAGCTACGGTCCACACTTTTGCAGCCAGAGCGACGTCGCGACTGAAAATAGCGAGTAGAATCTCATCGTTGGAGTCGGGCCTTAGCGCCCATTCTGCGGCGTCCACGTGAAATTAATCGCCGCACGTCACATTATTCACGCAAAGTTTTGCCCTGTTAATTTTGCTGAAGCCGCTCAAGTAGTCAGGCATTGTTAGTAGGACGTAAAATCAACAATTCCAACACGAAAAAGAGCACGGAGACTCCCACCGACGCCGACAACAACGAAATTCAATGGTTTGTTTATGGGCGACGGCGGACTTCTTGCCCACCGTCCACCGCGCATGCGCGACGCCGGTGGCGTCCGCTAGGGGCGCTCCGGTTTGTTTGTAAACATGAGTTGGTGTATAGTTGTGTTTATTGAAATAGGCACGTCATTAACAGAAAATCTTGGAAGGCCGGTTATCCGGTTTTTGTGTTATTGCAAAGAAAGTTTGCTTTAATGCATGAATGTAGTCATATGTAGGCCATGATGCCTGTGGTGCAAATGAACTGCATCGCTGTCTTGTACTAGCCGTTATCGTGCAGTCACCTATGGTCGCTGGAGCTTACAGTGCAACCAATACCCGCAGCCAGAAGTCGGTGGGAGCACTATGGATGCAATCGAGGGCAGGTTCATATGAGAGGATGAGGATCCCAAGTGTTCCCTAACACCTGCTTCCACCACCTCAAGGGGACACCTCAGACATGAAGCCCCTTCTGAACAATTCTGATTCTGCACCTGTGGTTCATGTCTGAAGATAAGGATGAAGATGAACTGGTGCCTTACCCCTCCCTCCAGTCGTCAACCATTCCCTAAAATCAGATACCCCGTGATCCTGGATCCCGTCCGGTGGTTTTCGTGTGGACTTGTACCTGCATGCTGTATTCTAATCATGCGCGTTTAAGACCCCAGTTTTTCAGTGGTGGCACACTGACCAAACTGCCCTTGTACAGCCGTTTCACGAGCTATTTAAAGACCTTCAAAACGACCTCCTATAAAGAAGCGGCGAACCAGCGACCGCCGAAGATCATGCGCGCAGAGTCGAGATCGCGAACTTACTGATCGATTATTTAAAGGAGTTGATTTTGAGGGCCTTTGAGTTGGTCATGAAACAGGGGTATTACTTTATATTGACCGGACACACAAGTTTCCGCTGCTGGAAATTATTGTTGTCTTACGCAGAGCTTCTTTTACTGTGGCAGATATAAGTTCCTCTTTCGGGCGAAGTCCGGCTGGATCCTTACGCAAAAAGTCACTTGATCGTAGGGAGAGAGTGATAGCGCCGTTCAGCTATCAACCTCTCACATCCTATTCGCCCTCGGCGCAAGTACTTCGTCTATTACGACAAGCACTAACGCCTCCTTTTCTCGTCTCCTCTCCCTCGCCGCTGCCGCGCCATTTCAGAGCGAGTGTCAACACGACGCTCGCTCAGTTCTCCCGAATCCTAGCCGGATCTACATGAATGCTATTTAAGGGCATAGACTCCAAAAGTCATTGGAATGATGCCGAGGCACCGACGTTCACGTGGATGTGCGTCGTCTTACGCGAAGGTGGCGCCACGCAGTCTTACCTCTCAAAGTTCAAGCTGCGTTGCCGGCAACAGCCGCACCACGTGACAACGTCTTCCGCTCGCAGTATAGGTGTTTCGCGCGAAGACCCTTTCGACGAGCGTAGATGCCGACGAACGATGCTGCAAACGTTACAAGCGACCGACACGCGGGCTTGACGTCACGGAGCTGCGGCGGCGCTGCGATCGCGCCAGAGCCGGGTGGTGTGGACAGAAAAGCGCGCGTTTTGCATGGGCGTCATAACATTTTAGCATGCCGCAAAGCTGTGTAGCCGTTAATGGCGCCGAAAGGTACTGGAAAAGTAGCGGAGTGAGTTTCCACAACTTTCCCGCTGACTCTGAAAGGCGCAGAAGGTGGATAATATCCGTGGATCGAAAAGAATGGTCGGCTCGCGCGGACGACCGTTTGTTCGGGAAGCACTTTCTTGAATGCAAGTGTGGCTTCCATTCCAGATTCCGTCCCGAGGCTTGCTTATGTGCAGGGAAGCCATCTTCTGATTGACACCGCCCAGAATTTGTTCCTACACTCTAAAAAAGTCTGTACGTCTACTTTCCCTCACAACACTCGGAGAGCCCATCAGCTCGGAGAGCCCGAGTGTTGTGCGTGAAAGTAGATGCACAGACCTTTCTTAGAGTGTACGGTGTTCGAGCACAAAGCACCGGCCAAGCGCTTGTCGGTGGCTCGCTACCAGTGTTGGCAGCAACGCGTCACAAGTAACGGCGTTGCCGGTAACGCGTTACTTTTTTCTGTAACGCAGTAACGTACTTGTTACTTTTTTAAGACAGTAACAGGGAACGTGCTTACGCTACTTATTTTGAATAACGCGTAAAGTAGTTACGTTACTGGTGGCATATTCTTCCCAAAACCTGAAAAAAAGTTTTTTTTTTCATGTTTTCATACATTTTTATCTTCAGCCAGGCACGTAGCCAGGATTTTTTTTCGGGATGGGAGGGGGGGGGGGCCACCCATGACAAAATGCTGTATGAGGGTAGGAGGGAAGAGGTGGTCCCAGCAAAATTTTGGAGGAGGGCCCCCCCCCTGGCTACGTGCCTGCCTTCAGCCCAGACACAGCCGACGCTCCGAGCTGAGGGGGACCAATGAGACAGCGTCAAAAACACACCATCATGATGTTCGTCGTGTTTCTGTATGTGTTCTACCATCTCTGAACCAATCATAAACAAAGACTTAAGCTGAAGTCACTAATTCTTGCACTCCATTCCACCCACCTTCGAAATTGTGCTTGTCTTTTCAGGAAAACACCAACGCCCACGCCCTTTGTCCAGTGTCGCAAAACGTTGTCGCAAAAAACACACAAAAACAACACTGTTACCGTCAATTTATAAATAAAAAGTAATGCAAAAGTAACGGGCGTTACTTTTTATCGGTAACGGTAACGCTTTCCTTTTATATTGAGGTAACGTAGGTCGGTAGCACGTTCCTTTTATTTGGGAGTAACGAGTAACGTATTTCGTTACTCTTTTCCGGTAACGCCTACAACACTGCTCGCTACGCCCGTGCACCAAGCGGAAGGAGATCGGCGGCAGAACAGAAAAAGCGTTACCGCTTGTCGTGCCTTGTGGTCACGAGGGTAAGAAAAATATCATACCTTGATTTGAAGGACGCTGTATATGTATTTAATCAATACACTTCCGCAGACCCACAGTCTGCTGATCCACTGTGCTGATCCCGTCGGCAGGGCGGAAAGTGGCTCGAAGTAAGTGTTGGCCTCGAGAGACATGTACGCCTGCACCGTGTCGGCCGTGAATTGGCTTGGCGAAAAAACTGACTAAACGACGACGTGAGCCATCGACGTCGGTGGCAGCAACTTGATATCGGAACTCAAGCAGTCCTTGTTTACTGGGTACGGATCGTCTAAGGCAACGCCGTCCACGCACAGTTTGTCTCGATGCCGCTGCCTTTCAGGCTCGGGTAGCGAGCTCAAATAGTCGGGCATAACATACGACATATGTTGACAAGAAATACGACGCACAAATAAAGCTAGAAGCGTCTCTACAACGTCAACAACGACCGCACGCCACACAACGCAATGGCGAATACACGGAGAGCCTGCCCGCTTCAGTCCACATGGCTTCTGCGCATCCTCGGCCTTTCGGCCGTGTTGGTAAACAGAGCCGCTCTGCGTGTCGGTCTATAGGCTCCAGGCCGGATCACTCTGGAACAGAGGCGACGTCGGTGCGCACACCTTGGCGAGCGAGATCGTTTCCAATTAAGTGCTCGCCGCAGGACACCGCCGCGCCCCGCCTCGCCAGACTGCGCCATCAACGGCCGGTATCCGAGAGGCTCCGGCGCAAGCGGAAACGGCACCGATGCAGGGGCTGCCCGTTCTGCTGTACATGTGTTAAAAGCTCTCTGAGCTCGTTCGTGCTTGCGCCGGAGCCTCTATAGGTGATCCTTGCGACGCTCAAGTCGGGAATCGCAAGGCCTGGATGGGGGCCTTTCTCACCGAGCAGCTTAGCCAGATTCAGCTCGATTATGACGGCAATAAAAGCTCGTGTTTCTTCTGGGGAGAAAATTGCGGACGAAGAGCCGGGACCGTGCCCGGTATACCGCTCTCCGCCGATGAGATTGACCACTGCCATGTTCTCAGCTGTTCACGCCCCCCTCCCCCCCCCCTGGTGCTAACAAACGAAAGACACCGCCGGGTTTTCGTCAAAACGAGCGTTCTAATGCAAACGCCTTAAATGAAAGCGTGGTTTTCGCAACGTAGAATGCTGGCGATTTTAACTGCGTGTAACCGCTGTAAAGCGCGCGCTTGTAAACAGCAACGCTCACCAAATTGAATTTGTTGCCATCAAAAATGCTGTCCTTGACTTAAGCTAACTTAACCACTACTCGTTTTTACTTACTACAGGAACGGTTTGACTTGAAGCTAGCCCATTGGTAGGCAAGAAAAAAAGTGGCATGCTTGCACTCACGTCTCCGCACGTAACCAGGACTAGTCGGCTCATGAGGTAAACGTCAATGCTGCCCTCACCCCTCCAACACGCACGCACACATGCACACACACACAAACAAGCACACACGCACGCACGCGCGCACAAACATGCACACAAAGAAAGACACACAGGCACGTTGCAACTCAAAGCAAACGCAACACTCCGATTAATTTCCCAGAAGCAAGGAGCACGACTTGAAAGTCCCGTCCTGCGCATACCCCTTCATCGGCAGACCAAAGCATCGCCGAGAGAGAGCCTCGCTGCCGGTTCCGGCCTACCAAACACTCCCTCCGAAGCGGCGGACGTGCGGGGCCCACGCGCTCGCACAGCCCGTCATCGGAACCCGAACGGGCCACCGAAACAGAGGCGCACGGGACGCGTGTACGTGCGCGTTCACGTGCGCAGGGCGCGCAGGGCGGGCGCGCGGCGTGCCACCGATCACGTTCCCCTCGTGCACCCCCGAAAAGAGGGCAGTGACACTGGGAACGACGAGAGAGGCCTCGACGACGCGCGCCCCGTCGCGACCTTGCTAGGGTCCCCCTCCTCCTCCGACACGATCAGAAGAGCGGCGCCTGCCCTCGGAGCACACACGTGGTTGCTCCGCCGACTTTTCGCGTGCACGTGCGGGCCTTGACTTCCGCGCAGGAACCGCGGAAAGTAGTTTACCGTCATCGACTCATCATGATGCGTTCGGCGCTGGCTGTCTCAGCGCAGATTCAAGTTTTGTGAAGTGTTGTGGGCGTTAGCAAACAAATTGACGAAATACATTACTCGTTACTTCTAAACAATTGGAACGCGTTACCGCCCTACGTTACCTAGAAACAGGCAGTTTTACAGGGGCAATGTCGCCTTCTACCGCGGCCGCGGTACGGCGTCTGGCCTGTGCTAAGGAGCATGCTTTCAAGTCACGCCGCGAGTTAATGGTAGCAATATGCTCTTCTTACGCAAACTACATGCTAAATCTGGCCAATAAGCATAAAACGTTACCGTGACATTTACCAGTAAAAGAGTAACGGATATTAGTTGAACTTAGATTTATGACAAATTATTAGTATTTTCGTATTGTCGTATTTTCGTACTGTCGTACTTTATAGCATATGTGCTCCCATATTAACGGAGTACTCTTACCTTCGTGCCTCTTTGTAACCTTCGGCTCTAATTTTTTTTTTTTTTTTTTTAAGTTTTGGCAGAGCGCTATTGCTGGTTGCCGCCGGCATGGCACCCGCCGTGCGTATGGAGGTGCATGCTTCAAGGTCCCAGTGCAAGCTATAGCTCCCGATAGCAGTACCCTCTAAGAAAGGTCTGTGCATCTACTTTCACGCACAACACTCGGAGAACCAATCAGCGCAACTTACGGAGGCAGCTCAGCGAATGACAATGCCGAAACATCTGTTTAGACCAAAAAACGCAGACTGAGTTGTGACATTAAGCAATGCAAGCGTGACGTTTTGCATTGCTTAATGTCACAACTCAAACTGCGTTTTTTGGTCTAAACATATGTTTCGGCATCTTCATTCGCTCAGCTGCCTCCCTAAGTTGCGCTGATGGCCGGCTCTCCGAGTGTTGTGAGGGAAAGTAGACGTACAGACTTTTTTTAGAGTGTACAGCTGTAGGCAGTAGCGCTATGCTAAAACTCCGTTGTGCATCACCAGCTCGGCTACGCGTTGACTTTTATTTAGTTTTGTGTGTGTGACTTTGGAAGGGAGGTGAGTCTAATATTTGTTTTTCTGGCATTGAAGAAATTGAAGGCAGGAAAGCAATTGTAAATTTAGGAAAGTGTTGAGGGATTTAGACCATTTGGGTCACAAAACTTCCATGTACCCAGCGGCCTTGTCAAGATTTCGACGTGCACATTAATGCTTCCTTGAACTTAGCTTAAAGCTTTCCTCGTGAGTATAGTGCGTCAAGAATTTTTCTCGTGTGCGAATTTTCATCTGGTGAATGAAAGTTACGTAGGATGTGTGTGATGGTCAGCCGATTTGTGCATAAATACGTATGATTTGCCGCCTGCAAATGCCAGCAAATATCAGCCGTTATTTTCTTTCACTGGTGTAAGTAGCGGCCACGAAATGTAAGGAGTGACGTAATATAATACATGACTAAAGTAGTGAAGTAAGCACGTTATTCTTTACTGGTTTGAAAATGTAAAGAGTACATGACAACGCTATACCACAAGAACTAGCGTGTTGCCCTTAACGCCGTCACCTGTAACGCGTTACTGCCACGGTCCTTCCTCAAGATCTTAAGACATGCTAACAATTCTGTAAACTCAATCATTTGCACTCGAACAACGGAAACTAAAATGTTTTCAGTGCTATTTTTCCTACAAGGTGAAAGTGATTACATTCTCCGGCGGCACACGCCGGACTTCTGTCAGGTTCGTCAGGGCACTCAATTTTATAGACGACAGCGTGGACGTCGCACGACACCACGCTTGCGAAAGAGAAAAACCGAAGCCACTAATCTCTATTGTTCTAGGCTGGATCGAGGATCGAGTCTTGTTTTGCTGGGGTCGAGCGGAACCTCCGGTAGCCTGGCTTGATACCATGCTAATGCATGGGACTCTATGACAAAAACAAGCGAAACCGCGATTTCTTACCTTAGTAGGTTGTTCTAGACGATGAAACTTTTATTACGTTTTCCGGGAATGACAGTTAGTATTGTGGGCTCAAATGTCAAACACGTTCAAATACCATTTTTTATTTTAATAAATATTTTTTGTTTGAGGATCGAGGGTTGCAACTTCGTTTTGCGTAAACTTTGTGATGCTGTTCGATGTGAGATGGGTTGCCAAGAGTCAATGTGGAATCGTTAATCGACGTTCCAACGCTTGACAAATACTGATTCGATGTCAAACACCCGATATAACTATCGCAGCACATCATAAAATATTCCCTCCGAGCAACTCGTACGAGCTTCAATATCTTACTTTCATTTGTTTCTCCCATAGACTGACGTGTATGGCCCGGTGTCAATCAATGGCCGCCGCTGGTGCCACCGACGGCCTGCCGATCCGCGATCCAGCCTTCTACAATAGAGATCAGTGCCGGAAGCACGCCGGGGTCCGCCGATGGTGAGCGGCCCCCCAGTCAGTTTGTTTATAAACAACACTTGAATTAGGCAGTGGTCTGGCACTCAATTTTGTGTTTTATCTAGAACGACGACTTAGAAGCGGCAGTGAATATTAAAGTAAAGCTTTTGGTAATGCGGAGGAAATTCGGGGCCATGTTTCGAAGCGCTTGAACAATCAAGCTAAAACAGGAAAAAAAAACACAGAAAAAACGCCTGACTTGGACAGTCCGTCAAATGCAGTGAGATTGCTATAGCAATTGATGGGGCTTTTAACGTGCACAACTAGCTCTCGGAACGATATGCAATGTCACATGTGGAGAAGGAATTGTGAATGTATAAAATATTTCTTCATTCACCCACCTCTCTTTGGGGCATTGCAACATTTTTTCCAGAAATGTTGCCGCGCTTGCAATCTGACCTTGCCTTCGTGCCTACCAATAGTAATAGGAATTTTCGACTCTACCACGCAGCTTCTGTTTCTACGTGTTTCTACGTACCGGAAAGGGGCGTGTTAGCGCGCCGGATACCTCCCGCCCCCCCCCCTTTTCCCCACTCCGCGTGGCTCCACGCCGTTGTTCGCGCGCCATGACGTCAAATAAACAGCTGCGCTTCGTGCCTTGATTACTATGCGACCAACAAGTGCAAGCAGGGTCCAAGAAAGGATTCTATACACAGCTACCGCTTCAAAACGCGTGGTGTCCCTCAAGCACTGAGGGGACTTCTTACGCACGAAAGGACACACCTCACAGTTCCGATTGAGGTTGGTCCCTTTTGCGTTATGAGTCGCCACGAACTGACTTATAAAAAAGGACTTGGTTTAATATTTACATGACCGCGAAAAAATCCATCCTGGCAACTGCCCTGCTTCTTCGTCGTTCCAGAAAAGCCAAAGAATGTCTCTTCTCGCGCCGCCAACGCTTCTTCTTCGTCCTCAGTCCCAGACACGATCTCGTTCACCGAAAAAATGTCCCAGGCGCGAGACAGGATCGCCCTCCACTAGTCATTTTCCAACAGTCCCTTCTGAAGTGGTTCGCAGTAATGGGAACAACTGTTTTTTTCTGTTTTTTTTTGTCCCCACCATGGGCTTCTACATGAAGAGTTTGGATCAGTCGAATTGTTTTTATCGGGGGACTACGGCTAAATTGTAATAATCTGAAACAGATTGAGGTCCGCCGGTTGATTTTTCGTGGAAAGTTGTCATTCGGCCAACTGCTGTTTTTGGCGCTTTTTCTCCGATGATTTTTCTATGAAGAGTACCTCCTTGAAACGACAGGTGTCACGTCTATTCCTCGGCAGCGCGTTTGTCCCTTCCCAGCCTTGAAACTCGAGAGAGTTTACGCGCAGCCGGAAGAGATAACGCCGGCTTTCATTATCCTTGGTTGCTCTTGCCAGCTGAATTATATAACGGATTGACGCCGCTCCATCGATCGCCCAGGAAAGAAAAACAACTGAAAGAGTCCCTTTTCAAATACCACCCTACACTCCTTCCCCGAATCTAGTGCTGGGTGATGTACACCTAAAAAGTACTTCAAGTGAAGCACAAGGTAAAAATAGAGGTTTTGTACTTCAAGTTAAGTAGTAAGTATACCGGGCGCAGCGTCTTGAAGTAGTGCACTATAAACAACTAGAAATACAATGTACTTTCAAGGTAAAGTACCGCACAATCATTCATGATGCCGTTTCATTCCCTCGTACTTATTGACAGGTCCGTCCTCCAGGTAGTGCGCCTGACCTTGGGGAAGGCCAGGTGCACCGTCCCCTGGATGATCTTCCCCTTCTTGCTGAGACCTTCTCTTACCATGTTGTCCTTCTTATCCCCGAGTTCTTGGCGCATACCCAAGGAAGGGATTCCCCTCCGCTCTCTAGCCGGGCTCTTCTATTTCTTCATGGACACTTTACATGGCACCTTTCCAGCATGCATTTGGCACCGCGAGGCCGATGCCCCACGACTTCTCCGCGAGGTGTCGCAGCCATCGCTGTGACTCTACTGTGGATTAACGCAGGCCTGTTCATTTTTCAGTCTTCTTCCCTCATTCTGCACCAAGAACAGCAAGACTTTTACGTAAATCACCTACTGTACTCAAGTTGCAATGGTTTAATGACGTTTTCAGTAATCTAGTAACTTTCGATTACCATGTTTTATGGTAATTAGAAATTCACTTTAAATACGTTTTCCAAATAGCATCTACTCAAATTACAAATTACTTTCGAAATACAGCGGTAGGTTTGCCTAACACCAATCATTTGCGCACAAAAAGAAATAATATATGTCGCAAGGTCAGCTGACACTCGTTAAAAGGGGAATGCCTCAAATCAAGACAATCCTGACGCAAAGCCGGTGTTATCCTAGTAAAATATCTTATATTTATAAGTCTACGTCCAGTCAACGCATATTATCAAATAAGATTATATAAGGACAGACAAGAACCTTATAAGAACATTTAAGAACAATGTAAGATTATATAAGAGGTTATAAGAAACGTTTTATCAGTTTCTTATGACTTGTCATATAGTCATATATCGTTCTTGTATGTTCTTATAAGGTTCTTGTATGTTCTTATTTAATCTTACTTGATCATATGCGTTTATTATACATACACTTTTTATAAATGTAAATTTTTTGCTACACTCTAAAAAAGTCCGTGCGTCTACTTCCCCGCAAAACACTCGGAGAGCCAATCACTGCAACTTGCGGAGGCAGCTGAGCGAATGACGATGCCGAAACATATGTTTAGACAAAAAAACGCAGTCTGAGTTGTGACATTAAGCAATGCAAGCGTGACGTTTTCCATTGCTTAATGTCACAACTCAGACTGCGTTTTTTGGTCTAAACATATGTTTCGGCATCGTCATTCACTCAGCTGCCTTCGTAAGTTGCGGTGATTGGCTCTCCGAGTGTTGTGCGGGGAAGTAGACGCATGGGCTTCTTTAAGAGTGTAGGGTACGTACGTGGCTACCCTTGGTAGAAAGCAATGCACTAAAATTATACTTATTGTGTACTTAATGCACCTACTGAAAACAGAGAAACACGCTTTAGGTAGTTTGTGTAGAGTGTCTTTTGCATTAGTATATGCAGTGTCACAGCGGCTTGAAAAAGCTCTTTGATGTCATAGCTCTGTCGACAGCATCCCAGTTTTTCCTTCGACATCTGAAGCTTTGGCTTCCCGTATCTTCATGACCTCAAGAGTGCCAAAGTGCCATCTAAATTTGCTCATCCAACGCGGAAACGCACTGAGAAACGGTCGCAATAACAAGAATAAATTCAAACATAACGAGACGGTTATTACGCATATGATACAACTATGAATGCAAAAATGCTGCGTGAAGTTAAAAAAAGAAAGAAGTCTAAAAGACAAATATATACTTTGTATTCGTAGCCAGAAAGAAGAGTGGAGGTTCAAAACGCAGCAAACAAGCTCTTCCCAACTCCAGCACGCCGCTCGCCCGCTCGTGGACGAACACCAGGGGAGCGGGACGGCAGCGGCATCGGCGGCGCCGGAGACGCGGCAGCAGTTGTGGCGAAAAAAGGGAGCACGTTAAAGTCGGAGGAGTTCTTGTGTTCCGCCTCGCAACGGCGTTGCACGAAGGGACCGGGATGTCGAATTTGATTAAGAGAGAATCGTGTATCGCATACGCTGCAGATTTCTAGTCTTGTGGCTGGAAGCTCAATCTCTGCTCAACGTGACGGCAAACGCTCCCACTAGTAGTGTACAACTCTAGCGTACAATCTACGGAAAGTTTATTATTGAGGTCTAACGTCGTCAACCGCTACCCGCACCTAGGGCGATGATGATGATGAAGGACATGTGATTTTAGCACGCGCCGCGCCGAGCTTCGCACTCCCGCCGCTGCCTCACCCAGCGCCGCAGCAGTCACCAGCGAGCGAGGGATGCTTTCGCATTCACAACTCATAAGAAGTGCTTAAGTGTCCTCGGAATTTCTTTTTCAACTAATTTCATGAAAGGTTCACAACACGTACACGGAATATCAAAATTACAAGATTTATATGCAAGAAAATTTACGAAACCCGTGAGAGCATGTTTTAGACACATTCACAAATTATTCATCAACAAACGGCTTCATATCCAACGACCCAAAATATATCAAAAGGATCATCCTTTATGACTTTTACGAATATAGAAGAAAAGTATGCTTAGCCATTATTGTACTTCTTTTATTAATGCAGAAAGACAGTTCATTTCTCTAAATGTTGCAAATAAAATAAAAAGTGAATTTTTTTACAAGCGGTAAATATTTAAAAAAATTACTTTTTTTTACTTTTCTTAACCGTTTATAGTCACTTGAACTAAATTGTGATGGCAAAAGATTGGGCAAACTATGAAGTCCTTAAGAGAAAAACGACAAAAGACCTTCACTCAAATTAAGCTTGCTTGTCTTCGTTATAGGGGCTCTGCCGCACGACGTCCGCTCCACGTAGACATTTTTTCCAACCGACAAAGGCTGTACAGCGGTGCTGCTCTATCGTAGGGTGTAAAACGACATGCTGTCCCCAGCTTAGTTTCATATCTGTGATTGCTTGCGTTGCATCCTCCCCTTCCCCGGGCCGTTCGCACACGAAGGACTGCGGCGGACGGCACAACTGCCGGAAGTTGAGAACTGTATGCACAGCACATTACCGTGAAGCCGAGAAGTCCTCACTCCAGGCAGGTCTATCACCGCGAAATGATCGCGATGGAAGTAGTATGTGCGCAGTCGGTATCTTGGTGTTCAACATTGTGTAACGACAAACAAGCCCGCTTACTATTTGTAAGAATCCATGCGTAGCTTACAATGATATACAGATAGAAGCGGATAACTACAAGAGTTTTGTTGTTGGGTGTTTTCATGTAAGTTGATGCAGTGATGGTCCGGGTCATATTTTGTATAATTCTGTAAAGTATATATTATATGAAAGTCATGCCCTCGGGAGGAAAACTCAGGTATACATATGGGGTGTTTCACGAAACGCGGGCCACAGTATTCCTGTGAAAAGTACGCATCGAACAGAAAAAGGGTTGATTTAATATTGGTTCCTGCCAAAGGGAACATTTTGGAAAAAAGTAAGTGTTTGGTAAAATTAGGTTAATTATTACTTGTACTAATTAACTTGGAATTAATAAATATTAAAGTATAATTTCAATTAGGAACATGGTGGGCATATTTGTAAACTCTAAAAGTCATGCGCAGCCTTTTACGGCGCACCGTAAAAAAAACAAAAAAAAACCCACTCAATTTGAACGTGTTTTGTAGAAGAAAAAAAAAAGCAGGTTGGGGGAGGGGGGGAGGGTCTTAGGAGGCAAAGCAAGGAAACACAAATCTGAAGCTAAACTGTGGACACCCTAACTTTTTGCACCCTACGGTAGAGCATCACCGTGGTACAACTTCTGTCGGTTCTAGAAAATGACTCTTTGGAGCCGACGTCGGCGGCAGAGTCCCTAAAACGAAGACAAGCTAGCTCAATGAAACTGAATGTTGGTGGTCGTTTTTCTCTTGAGCGGGTCATGTGTCACTCAAAATGTTTTGCCATCACAAGTTATTTCAGGTCGCGGTATTAAGGAGATTAAAGAAAATAAAAGTGAAGTTTTTTTAAATATTTATATGCAATTTTGAGCTGTCTTTCTGCAATAATGACAGAACGACAATAATAGCTAAGCAAACTTATTTTATATATTCGTCAACTGCATGGAAGGGTGATCATTTTGATACCTTGTTTGTCGTTTTATATGAAGTAGTTCGTTGGTAAATAAGTTGTGAATGTGTCTCTAAAACGTGTTTATTTTGATCAGTTTCATAAGTTGCAGTGCATAGAAATGTTTTATTGTAATTTTTAATATTCTGTGTACACATGCGAACCTTTCATAAAATGAGTTGAAAGAAAAAACATTAGTGCGCGCATGCTTCGGTGTGATATTGACAGCTGTGTAAAGTAGCATAGCGAAATCTTGGCACTCTTCACACCTCGAGCTTTGAAATTTTATATCTCCATGAAAACATTCAGTACGGCGTTCGCATATAGCTGAATCTCCTCCCAAGAAAATGGCTTTACAATATCTTTCTTACATAAATATAAAAAAGGTCACCCGGACAATCATTCCACGATCTGATGTTGAAACACCCCAGAATTTTCCGTAACCAACCATGACGCACGCACAATGCACGCACGACATATTATGTGCTCCCAGGTTTTATCAAAAAGATAAATTTTATTTGCTGTTTTTTTTTCTTGCTGGTTGAGTTAGGTTTTTGTTTCCAAAAAGTTGTGAGGACTCCTACTGGAGAAGCTGCAGTGCTTGGGAATATTCGTGGTGGCGGGGAACGGAAAACCCGGAGAAAAGGGTCGCGTCGGACAGAGCCAGGTTATCTTTTTACATTAGGTGTTCCTCCCAGAACTCACAATATCCAAGCCTCTCAGCATTTGAAAATCGTTTGAGAAACCTTCCCAACCTTTTTCCATAAAATGAAGAAACGAGCAAACCCAGTGGCTGCAAAACCAAGCTCAAAAAGAGCAGACCTTGAAGTACGTCAGCAGTGCACGCCTGAACATCGGGCGATGTCGGCGGTGCATCGCAGCAGCCTACGTCGAAATACAATAGCATGTTTCTTCCATAAAGACCATATTCCGCTGAAGAAATGAAGACAAAACTAAATGTTTCACTGCGCTTTCGGTCGTAAAGAACGAGCCCAGCTTGCTACTTTGCGCAGAGCCAAACGCTGTTCTCTCTTTTCCGACGTCTCCTTGGCATGACGAACTCGCTGACCCTCAGTGGGCCGGCCACTGCTTCTGTTCACCGATGTCTTCAGTCCGCTCCATTTTGTTTTGCGACGCATTTGGAATACTATTAGCGCACTTCCAGTAGTCGTGCACTCAATTATAAATTATAGAAGTGTATTGGCTATACCTTTTGCATTGGGGTGTAGCTCGCACCACCTGGCCTAGAAACATTTTGTCACCTTCTTTTTAAACATTGCTATAAATTCAGTCTCTCGTCAAATAATCTACCCCACCAATTATCTGTATTATCGCGCTTCTCTAGACCTTTTAAACCGATATTCTAACCTCCTTTTTGGGATTGTCAACCTTCCTTCTTTCATCCTCGCAAGTAAAATCTAGCACTCCCACCAAATCCGTTACAACTTCAGGGACAGCACGATCAAGCCCCGTGCACTTTAAAACTAGACGTTTGAACGTCTCGATATCACAAAGGCATACGGAACATATGTGTCAACCTCGTGAAATTTATCCCTTTATGTCTCTGTCTTTAACAGGCCCGTTCTCGCCATAAAGAGTAAAGTTCTTCCCCGTAAATTGGCAATCACCTGTTATTTTCTTATATACATTTTTGTGACCTGTATATTGCTAAAGTGGATTTCTCTTGCATTCTTACCTCCAAGATTTTTTCTTCACATCATTTTACTCTCTTTTCTACTAAACTAGTCTACTCAGTCCCATACCTTGTGTGAAGGTATTTAAATGTGAGCTTTCAGGTACGGTCCGTTCATTTTATGCATAAAGTTTTTATATATAATTGCTTGAATACTTTTGGTGCCAACGCCTATCTCTCAATTCAGTTATTTGTTCAAATTTAAATTTACTAATTGTCACTCGGCTTTCAAAGGACGACCAGACTATATCCCCATACCCCTAATTTTGTATATTCCCATACGTCCCCAGTGCCAATTTTCCCACGCTCCCTTGTCGAATAACCAATTCTGATTGAACTTATGACCTTATGCACACTGCCCCATTGAAAAAATATAGTCCAGGCACCATCCGTCCTTTTCATATACTCCTAACCACTTCATAAAACTCGTATAACTCGAAGTTTTGTAAATGTCGCCTGCGTTACAACACTTATTTGACCTAGACTGCCCCCAGCGTTACTGCATTTTTCACATAGTACGAACTTTTTACTTAATGCCACCATGGGTTTTCAGCAAGAAAGTCAACAGCTAGCGCTATTCGCACTCTTGCTCAATTAATCAACGCTTAATAGCAACAAAGTACGTGCAACGATCTTTATTCACCTAAAGCAAAAGCTTTTGACGCCATTGACCATTCCATTCTTTTGTAGGAACTATGGCGAAAAGGGTTTAACGGTCTTTCTTTTCGGCTCTTTGAAAGCTATCTGTCATCGCGTGCCCAACTCGTTTTCTTATCTTATTGATAAAAGCAACTACATAAAACTACCTAACTACATTTCAAATCGTGTGGATCATACCAGAAAAATAAGGGAAATTTCTTGTAGAACAGATTATAAGAAGTTTTCATTTTTTCCACGCATAATCGCTCAATGGAACCTGTTACCAGAGTATTTTTTTATTCGTGACGACGTGGGACCATTTATTTCAGGAAATGGTCTTGATTTTTAATGTTGTTTATGTTCAATGTTTATGTATTTTCTTTATTGACAGCCCAGGTTGTATAGTCAAGTGTTATGTTTTTATTTTATCGAGCGTATTAATCCATGGGCTGTACCTGCATTAATGCCGAAGTTTTTCGGCGCTGCAGGTTTTTTTCTGTAAATAAATAAAAAAATCAATCCTCGACAAAGCAGATCACCAGAGGCGCACCTCAAGGATCGGTGCTGTGCCCCATCCATTTTTTCACTGTACATCATTGATTTACCAGATGTTCTTATTCATTCACAGACAATTATTTAGGCATATGACACGAGTATTGTCTATTCCAGAGTTGCCATAGGAGAGATTCAAACAGCACTAAATTTGGATCTAAAGCTCATTGAGCAATGGTGTCACACTACTAAACTAACAATAAACACATCTAAAACAAAGTATGCATATGTAAATCGAAGCGAAGGCAGATTACGGACGAGGATTGTACAATACATAAATGTAAGGAAAAACTTGAGCAGATGGCACCTTATAAATACCTTGGAATTGCTGTCGATTCATCATTCAATTGGAAACCTCGCATACATGACATATGTAGGAAAGTTACGCATGTCAATTATTGTCTTTTAAAACCACGACAATATTTCAAAACCAGCACGTTTTCACAAATTTCCTTTTCCATTCCAGTCATCCCTCCTATTGCATAGCCATGGGCCTTCACTTACATCTCGTTCCTGATGGCCATCATTGTGTTAAGAAACGAGCAATTCGCAAACTAGCCTATTTAAATTACGAAGCCATTCCCGCTCCTCTTTTCCTAAAATTTGATATTGCGCCATTTCTTTCTTTTCGCCAGTACAAGGTCGCTGCACTAATCACTGTAATAATGACCCCAAATAGCCGTCTTTCCGACCCAGTATTGTGCAGCACTGACCGCACAAGTGCCACTGAATGCTGCAATTTCAAGTAATCTCGCACCCCATTAAATTCATACGGTGAAGGCAAATTGAGCTTATTGGAATTAAGATCTGGAATATGGAATAATTTATCTTTGGCAATCAAGAAATCTGCTAATGGTGGAGAGCTTCAATAATATTTCCTTCTCTAACAATTACGCCAAGTGCATTGTTGTTGCGAGTTTATACAATATTGTGTTACTACAATACTATTGATTGTAATCAATCGTTTTATTGACTCGTAATTTTGATTATCCTATCTTATGTAACTGTGCGTATCAGTTATTTGAGCATCTGATTAAACTCTTCATTTTATGCGTACCCATTTAATGGAGCTTTACTAGCAAGGTGCCAAGGATCCATGCAGACATTGACATTATGTTTTTTTTTATGTATGTGTTTCTTGAAAATAAATAAATGAAATGAAAAACAGACAAGTAGACACCTGACGAAATTTTGGCCCCTGAGAACTATCCTACACTCGTTTGCATCGCGGCCTGTAGCATCTCTGTCATACCTCCTCTTGAGGCGGAATGGCTATCGCCACCTTGTCAGTTCACAGGGTTGAATGCAAAGATCTCCGGTCTGACACAATGGTTTACATTTATAGACTGTTTCGGGACTGCGCGTCCAGTGTATCGATGAAGACTACTAGCCAAAAGCTCTAAGACACTTTGCTACGGGGCCCTTAAAACGCAGTCGTATCTACACACTGGTAGACACCGCTCTTACCTCTCCTTAGCACATTACCACTCCTCGGATGTAGATGTGAAGTGTTCCGGTCAGATAGTAGCTTTACTTCAAAGTTTTATCCACCATCTTGAAATAGTGCTGCTTGAGTTGCGGTGGCTAGTGAAGGATACTATCCAACCGAAGTACTGCCGCACGCGGCCCTTAGAATACAGCCATATCTTCACTTCAGTTGGCATATCTGTAACTTGGCACCTTATCACTTTACGGAAGTGGCTGTAGGGCTTAGGTCGAACACTAGACTCTATAGACTTTTAGTCTCAATCTTGAGACAGAGTGGCTAGTGTAGGGTACTATCCAACTAAAGTACAACCATGTACATATTTGCACGCGGCCCTTAAACTTAGCCATATATTCACTCGAGTGCATTTCTGCTACTTGGTAACTTATCAGTTTACGGGGGTTGATGTGAAGAGCTTTGGTCAGACGCTAGACGCTACTTTTATACTTCAGTTTTGAGACGGCGCTTCTAGAATTGCAGTGGCTATTAGAGGCTACACTCTTAATCTGGGGCCACCTAGGGAGCCACCTATAGCCGTGACAAATGAGATCCAACTTGTCACGGCAAATTTTGGGGACACCTAAAATTGCCAGCCCGTTTGCCCTCCCCTTTTAGGTGGCCCCAAAATTTGCCGTGACAATTTGCCGTTTTCTAGCTGGCCCGTTTTCTAGCGGGCCCGTTTTCTAGCGGGTCCGTTTTCTAGCGGGCCAGTTTTCTAGCTGGCCCGTTTTCTAGCTGGCCCGTTTCCTAGGTGGCCCGTTTTCTGCTGGCTATAAAATTGTCCCGTCGTGCACTTCCCCGCAGAGAATCTCGGGGGGTCCAGGACTGTGATCCATGAAGTAAGCGAGGTGAATGAGAAGTACAGGAAAATTTCACCGTAAAATCGAAGCTGTGACGTGGTACTGAGCGTGACGTCTTCTTGTGAGAAGTCACGTCGTAACTTTATTTTTGAGTCGAAAATATATTAAAACAATTATTACCAAGCTCAATTTGTATAATTTAGCGATTGACTTCCCGAGTGCTCTAGAGGAAAGTAAATATACAGGAATTGTGTCAAGGGTAAGGCCGATGAATTCTAAACATTTAAAAGAACAGTTGGTCCGCAGGTAAACAATCCATTTATTTCTTTAAATTAGATGCACAGCGTAAGATAATGGGGTGCTTTGTAGTAATAAATACCACTTTCAAACAATAAAATAGAAAAGTATATGAACACTTGTGTCACTTGCTGAAACATTGGTGGAAGCATGGCCGTTGCTTTCACTTGGCACACTTGGTGAACTAGGACCCGCCACAGTTGCAGGTGCGCTCTCCGAGCCAAGTGTGTTGCAGTCTGCCGGAGCTTCATGCCATACGACGGGTCTCCGCGGCACGTCCGAAGGCCAGTTGCCTCTGTCGTCAAGGCATGATGCTGCTGCGATTAAGAATTTTCAGCATTTTATTATAAGAAAATAAGGAGAGAGAAGAGTTCTTGTATCCTAATTACGTTCTAAAATTTAGCAAACAGCAGGTTTTTTGTTTTTAGAAAGTAGCTGGCTGGACATTAGAGCCTATTCAGATGTTGATTCATCGGCCACAAACATGGCCGCTAACTTAACGTTTATTCGTAAACAAACCAGAAAATAAAATAATGCAAAACAAATTCGCAAATTAGATAACCGCATTTCTTTTAAGCGGCCATGCTTGTGTGTACTTACTCGACATCAAAAAGCAGTCTGACGTCATATGAAGAGACCCTGTAGCTCTGGCGGCAGTTTGAAAAGTGGGAACAAAACAGTAAATTTTGACGCCACCAGGAAGGGGAGCTGACGCTTTCCACTTGCTAGGATCTACAGGTCCATGGTTATACCATACAGGCTGCGTCATGAAAACACCGGCTAAATCGTTGCTCAAAAACTATACACGTCGTACATAAAAAGCTAATTTTGTTTAATATGAAAATTCTTAAAATTTGACGTTTGGATAATTAATCAATCAATCAGTTTATTTTTCTTTCAAGGGGTACAAACTCCTTGAAATGGTACCTTGGTGCAAAAGGCGATCGTGTCGCCTGACTGGGCACCAAGGTCCAATGGTGTCAATTATGGTGTCAAAGATTTGGAATAATTAACTTTTTGTAATTACTAAATTTAGAAGTATGGTCAGGCCAGGGTAAAGACCTTGCTAAACTGCGTCAAATGTTGTAGAATAGATAGTTTGACATTTTTTTTCAAAAATATTGTTTAATACAATACATTTCTTAAATTCAGTTAGCCTAATAAAAGCTTATTCTTAGAGTGTCACCAAAATGTGATATTCAGTAGCTTAAGAGGTAGGGAAATGCGAAGGAGTCAGGCATGCTGACTCCGATAGGTTGGAAAAGATCAGTTTCCGCCTTAGACGTTTCAACTGCTAAAAACAAGAGGACAAAAATGTGTGCAACTTGCGGTTCGCGCAGCTACACCAACAGAAATCTTTTTTTTAGAAATAATCCAAATTCGACCCCAACTTTGTGTCTGAAATAAGATCTCACATGTATACTTCGTTACATCATGAGCACAAACTTATAAAAAATTGGTAAGATTTCTGCGTAAGATGGTGGACAGCGACAGCTGGAGTAGAAGCCATCTGAGACGCAGACACCCGCCTGCACCCTAGTATATTCTCTTTGCTTGGGCGTGCGTAGAACTGCTGCCTGTCTTTCTCGCTTCCGGGCGCGTACCGATTAGAGCTCAACATGCTTTAAAGCAATCAGTGTGGCACACCTTCACTGCGGACAGCGGTACTTCGTAGGCTGCGATGCGGTGGACTGAGATTGTCCTCACATGTCACGCTTGGACGTCTGGCGCAGGGACGCGAGTCTCCCTGAAGGCTCATTCGCACAGAAAAAACGTTTCGGCCGACGTCGACGGTCGCGTGAGTAAAGGAGGGTGCACTCACAAGGACAAACTTAGTGTATTATAGATGTTACATTCATCATCAATTTCAGTATAAATGTTCCTTGTGTGGCCGTCCTCCTTTGATAAACGCGATCGACGACGCCGGCCGAGACGCGCGACTATATACCGCGGACGGCAAGCTGATGAGTGCATGCGCCGTATACGCCGTGCTGTATCGGCGGACACTTCGGCAAGAGCAAAATACCCCCTATAAACTATTTACACCTTGTCATTGTAAAATACAGGTGGCCACCGTTGAGGCATTGGCAGTTAGCTTTCTTTGCCTCACCTTACCATAGGCAAAACCGTAAGGGCTGCGACTGTGACCCGATTACTTTACAAATAGTCACCCTCCACAAGTGCTTGTGCGCAGCCGAGCCGGCGTCAAACGCGAAGAGTCCGCGCTTGTAGCCGTTGTGGTAAGTCCATGCTAAGGTGAACAGTAAACCTGTTTTCCGCTTTCCACCTCCGACGCCAGCCGGTATCCAAATAATATGAAAAGAGGCCATTCCAAACGTGCTTCTTAGGATACAAATATATTGTGTATAGATACCTGTATCGTCCAGGACAGGGTTCAAGATGTCCTCTTTTGGTGAGAACAAAACTTACTAGTTAGGAACTCTTTCAACACTTGACTCTATTGCGTTATTAGCCAGTGAGCTACATAATTACCCAGTCGGTTGTGCTGAAGAGGACTGTGCCCGCAATAACAGCACCGGCCAAGTTGGCCCAGAAGTGGTGGTCGAGCTGGTCGCGCTGGTCGTGCCGCCAGATCAGCGGGCCGTGCGACGCCATCGCATTCACATGTTCCCTCATGGTTACACCGCCCGCGTTGCATTCCTTTGATATCCTTCGACGTAAGCATCCTGAAGAACTAACTCACTGTCCCGCGGCTTCGACGCACACTCAGCTGCCAGCACCAAGATATGAAAACAAACGTCACCCGCAGATGCTTCCGATTAGATTCGTACTTCGTACATTCAAAATTCGTCTTCCTTGTACACCGAGAAGAGAAATTACCGTTATTCGCATGCGTGCCCGCAGGCTGCGCCCGCGGGGCACGCTGGGCGGCCACAACTGCCGCCATCTAGCGGAGAGCAGAGTGTTTTTTCCGCTATTATGCGCATAGTCGGCCCGTTTTTGCCGGCCCTGCACAAACGGGTCGCCAAATATTACAGGGCCGCCTACGGAGCCACCTATATAGCCATTCGCACCATTAAAGAGGGAGGGGCCCACTCCAGCCATGACGTTGTACACGGCTATTTTGACGGGGCCGCATCAGTTCGCGGCTAAGTCCTGAAATCTTTGAACGTCACGGCTATGGCCGTGACGTTTGCCGGCCCCAGATTAAGAGTGTACTATCCAACTGAAGTACAACCGAACAAATGTTTGCAGAGTGAATTAAAAATCGCGGCCTTATGCTTCCATTTGGGTAGACCTAACTCTCATTTCAATGGGGCACATTATGATTTCATGTGAGCGTATATAAAGTGTTCTGGTCGGACACTAGACTCTACAGTTATGTACCGGATATATTCTGCTTTTCAGAAGCGATAGAGGCTGAGGTCACTACTATTCGACTAAATATGAATCCCTGCTATTTAGAATGGGCGCCAAATGCTCTAGTCGGAAGTACGACTACTATCCTCTGAATCGATATTCATACCGCCAGAAATCCGCGAAATTTCTCTGCGGAGCGCGCATCACGTGACGAAAGCATTTAACGATGTGCTGCGATGGCGTGATCTTCGCGGCGGAGGGGCGGATGAGAGTATTTGGGCGGTACGAACAAACCCTGAGTTATTAGTGTGTTATTAGTGTTAGTTGTTAGTTTGGTTAGTGTTTATATTGATAGATTGTGTTCTGTTTCTGATTTTGCATTGGAATCGTATAATGTTCATTTTTCTTTGCTTTCCAATTGGTTTTATATCTTTTTGTTATTATTTATGTGTCAGAATCGCTCCTTTACTTTGGGTAGCTTTGTTCTCCTGTGTTTACAATGTTGTTTCTTTGATTGATGTTAAATGCTGGGCTAACTTTTAATCGCTAATAACCATTTAATACCAAGGGATCCCTTCAACAGTTTGCTCTGAAAACTTTGGGACCCCGCCCGAGAAATAGCTTATAAACTATCAACTTGTCAAAAAATAAAAGCACATTTTGACTTTTCTTTTTGACGGCGGATCAGTTATGCTTGTGAAAATATTTGGTCGCTAAGAGCTTTGGTGTCAGATTAGAAACCACCGGATTCTTCCGCATTGGTGTTAAGACTGCAAAAAATGCAATGCTAAATTTTATCGCTAACACTGACATTCCTCCCATCTGCGCTTCGTCCGTGTGAACGACGAAACGGACAGAACTGGGCGTCACGTACATCAGTTCGCGCATGTCTCCTTTGTGCGCTCTTCAGCAGAGCTTATAAGAGGCACCTGCTAGACACGGCAGATCAAGCCGCTGTGGCTGCCAGACTGACGTTTTCAAGAAGATTAAAAGGACGTTTCAGAGCTTTCTCTGCTACTGCTGACTGGCTATTGTGTCCCTAGGTTCTCATTCTTTATACACCTCTCTGTTGACAGCATTTTAATAGTCTAACTATGTGGTTGAAAACATTTTAAAACAAATTCCAGTGTTCAATTTTGGCGCCGCTCAAATTAGTGGTTTGATGACATCGCAGCTAAATGTGTTAGTTTTCCTGACCTGCCTTGACGATATTGTGTCGCTAAGTACTGATCTTTCCGGAACCAGTGGCATGGGCCATTGAACAGTCCTGTGACGACTCCCTGACACCATGTCAGCAGTCCTTTCGAGAAAAACGCGCGGAACAGAAATCTTTGTTCAGCCTGCCCCGCGATGTGCGTTTCTCACAGTAGAACACGATCAAAGCGCAAAGTGGTAAACAAGGCCTTTCAAAGCTTTTCGCGTGATTTCCGCTCAAAGCGTTAAGTTTCATATGCCTACAGAACTCCGAGCAAATATAACAATACGCCAAGTCCAATATCATGCTCAGCATTGTGTTACCTTCGGACCGAGTTCAGTAACGCGGGACTTTTAAATCAATTTATACCAAGTAAATGATCGAGTTAGCAACAAGTAAAATATGCATGCCGACTTTACATAGCACACAAGACAAATTCATTAAACGTTTCACTTGCCATGCCGGAGGCCTTATCGGTAGTTAAACAGAGAGATGGACTTGTACACTCGTTTTGTAACTACCGATGATGCCTCCCGCATAGGAGGCGAAACGGTTATTAAAGAATTTGTTTTTTTGCCCTGGTATGTTAAGTCGAGTGCTTGTAGTTATAAGGTCTCACGGCTAACAGGACTATTTTCGCAGATTGAGGTACCATTCGAGGCAGCATTAAAGCAATACGTAAATAT
>JAZHYW010028394.1:0-26567 GCA_037355805.1 Ixodes ricinus | reverse complement strand
ATAGGCATGGCTATGTGGTGTTTCAAAATGAAGCAGGGCTTAGAGTGAGCAAGTTTTTAGAGCTTCTGGCGTTTTATTTGAAGTCGACGTTTGCGACCTGGAATGACAATGTGTTTATCCAAAAGAATGGTGTCTGGATAGGGTCGTGCATAGCTCCCGTGCTGAGCGACATTTATCTCTCATTTTATAATAAAGTCCTTTTTACAAAACTTGAAGGTTCTAAGGTTGCAAGAATTTTTAGGTTTGTGGATGATTATTTTGTTTTATTAGATTGTGACAAAGAGGCCTTCGGAGCATAGGCTTCGTCTGTTTTAACTACTTTCAGCGATAGCCTTAAACCGCTCATTTTGACGCATGAGCTGCCTATAAATAGCTCCATAAGGTTTTGGGCCTCCGTCTTCACTTTTGTGATGCTCACACGTGTCGGGGATATGAACCACGAAGCAATAAACCAAGTCTGCCTTTCACCGCAGCGCACTCTAAACTTTTAAAACGAGGTATAGTTAACCTGTGTTTTCCAAAATGTTCTGTACAAGTCGTGCTCGCACCAGGTTGATATAAGTTTCGATGAACAAGCTTCTAGACTCCAGACTGCTGGCTATACGGTGTACCTATTAACTGCAGTGGCTGAGACCTTGCTAAAGAAAATGCACCCTGAAGGCTAGACAAGTGAACAAAAACGTCACCGTTGTACCGTATATTCATGGTACCTCACAGAACCTGAAGAATGTGGGAAGTAGAGTAGGTGTTGAGGTTGTGTTTTCGGCACCTAATCAGTTGGCAGGGCTTTGAAGAAAAGTAAATTCAGATGTTACCAACAAGATCGTGTGCACTAAAAACAGCAAAATCAGTTCGTTTCTTGTGTGCAAGGAGTGGTCTATTCCATTCATTTATCTTCCGGCCGTCGTTTAATAGGACAAAGGGAAGATGCTTAAATGAGGGACTCAGAGAACATCGATACAACGTTTTTAATGTCGTGTCAGGGCACTTTTTTGTGGGATGTTTGCATATATTAAATAAAATAACTGTAATTTCCACAACAAGTTTGGCGTCCGCCTTTAACACCGTTTTTTTTTCTGGTTCTCAAGAACACATACCTCTTTTTATCCTCGCTGAAAAGACATTATCCTGCGTAAGACGTCATATGATCATTAACATGGCTATGTGGTTATGATAATGTTTCTATCTTGATACCCAGAGTTGTAGGCTCCTACTGCATCACGTCAAGTGACCGTGCAACGTGATTCTGCCTCGCAGCACAAAAAGCCAGATCACGTGATGCTGACATAGTAATCTCCATGTCGTCTTCTCATATCTCTTTGTGTGCTCGGTTATTTTGAACAGGTCGTTTGCTATATAGGCTCCGCAATTGCGTATACGACATTTATACTCCTGCAAACCCGTGGCTTGCAAACTGAGAAACTGAGACTCTCGCTTCTGGCTCCCACGTCGTTTACCTGCCCGTCGCCCCTCAAACTACAACGACATTCCAGGGCGAGATTTACGAAGTCCTCGAAGACTGGTTCCAGCAGAACGAACGGGTGGCGCGCTCCATAACCAATGGACGCCCAAACAGCGACTTCAGATCATCTATTTTTCCCTCGTGGAACCGTTCGACTCTGGTTCAAAAATTATGAAGCGTGGCTTACCAACTGGCAGCCCTCAAGCCAGAGCTGCGTCGAAGCTTCGCAAACCAACAACGACGGGAACGCGCCGAAGAACACCTACAGTCGAGAGCTCAAGGACCAAACGAATGCGTGATGAGCCTTGTCGGGGAAGTTCTTCGCCTATTCAACTGTGCGGATCACCAGGCCGCAAAAAAGAAAAAAGAAACTGAAGATCCCTATGCGTGACGTCAAAGAAAGGATTTTTGGCGGCCTTGTACGAAACCCGCCAACCACCGTCGATGGTTTCGTAAAGGAGGCAAGGAACATCAAGCGGGCACTCCGATCCCCGTGCCGTCCACTACCAGAGACCACCCCACGACGGTGTTCCTGCATATCTCTAACCTCGACGTCGATTATAGCCAGCGGGTATCCGAGAGATGATCCATGACGTCATCCTGGAGAATCTTAAAAACATTTCGCCGGCTGCCGAATGCCCCGCTCCGCTCTCCGTCACCGATGCAGTGACGAGAGAGAATGTTCAACGGGCGCTCCAACCAGAGGCTCCCGTCAACATTGCGGCGACCGAAGAACCAACCCAGAGCTACGCCGTTATGGCCCGATGACCACCACAGCAACCCGCCGGTGACAGCACCCGGCGCCTCTTCGACGGAAAGCCCCTACGCCGCATTACGCTCGGTGCACTGAGACACAAGCCCCTACGTCCGAGCCGAACCCCCGGAGCCACTGAAGACGGAGGTGTGGTGCATGGTTGACCGACTGACCGATGCCCGCTGTTCTACCAATGCGGGGAAGCCGACGATGTCTACCGTTGTTGCCCATACCGGTAGCTGGGGCTACGCGGCTTCCACCCCGTCGACCCACTCCCACGCTATAGTGAGCGCCCCCGGGAGACCGACGACTACCTACCACGGCCACCCTGTGCGATGCCTGCGCCTCGACGTGGGTCCTGGTCGACCTCAGCACGACGTCTAGCTTCGCAGAGGCATAGGCCCCGCCGTGAAAGCCTGTTGCCTTCTCGTTCCTCTTCGAGGAAATCCAAGCGCGGCAACCCTGGAGGTAAGGTTGCTGAAGACGGCCGTTCATAAGATTCTCTAAGAACGTCCGGGGGGCGGGGGGGGGGGGGGAGTGGGGCTGGTAGAGACTCTTGCGACGACAAGCATTGGAGCGACGATTCTGCAACGGTGCCCAATAGCCTCAATGTTGGCATCGACGGTCACGACGCCTCGGCGCTCGTGGACACCGGCGCAGGTCACTCCGTTTTCAGTGGGAAGCTTTCTCGACGCCTTCGAAGAGTCACGATGCCGCGGTCGAATGCTTTTGTGCCTGTCGAAATCAATTCGTTTGCCGGCGGGGAATTTCTTCTGAATGGCAACGTCGAATTGCTTCTCGGGAGAGAAATAGGCGTCCCGAAGGGCTTAACAGAGCTGCAGGGTGGACGCAGTGTGGTCCTCGCTATGAACGGTCGACACGAGGTGCACCACCTCTCAAAAGGTGCCGCTTTAGGGCCGCGTCGAGGGACTCCAGAACGCCGCCGAAATCGCCGAGATCTCCGATGAGCACTCGCTATCTCAGCCGTACTGTACACCGCCGTCGCAGCTTGACGTTAACCCCAAGCTCAGTGCCACGGAACGACGACAGCTAAGAGACCTCCTGGCCGATTTCAGTGACTGCTTTACGGCGACGTCGAAAGTGCGCAAAACAACAGTTGCGAAACTCCACATCGTTACCAACCATGTTTCATTCCCTGTGATTAGCCGCAGTACCGGACCTCCTCAAAGGAAAGAGTGGCCATTCATGAACAAGGGCAATAAATTCTCAACGTCGACGTCATCCAGCCTTCAAGCAGCCCGTGGACCCCTAGAGACGTACTGTTGAAAAAGGAGGACGGAACGCTTCGATTTTGCGTAGACTACCGGCGGCTAAACCCAATAACGAACAAAGACGCGTATCCGCTCCACCGCATCTACGACACACTGGACCGGTAGCTCCACTCCCAAAACCTCTCGTCAATGGACCTAAAGAGTGGCTACTGGCAGATCGAAGTCGATGAACGGGACCAAGGGAAGACTGCCTTCGTCATGCCCGATTGACTGTACGAGTTTAGGGTGCCTCTTTGACTGTTTACGGCGCCGACAACTTTCCAGCGTGTCATTGACACCATACTGGCAGGCCTCCTGCAGCCTACCGCACACCCACTGCATCGTTCCAGCAGATTGGAATAGATCTCGTTGTACCTTTCCCGTCGCCGACGTATGTTGGTTGAACAAACTTTTGGGAAACTAAGAAACTTTAATAGAGGAAAATAAGAATAAGGTTACACGTGCGGCGAACGCACACTTGCATGCCGCCATCTTGACTGCATCCCCATCTTGACTGCATCCGTCACTCCCAAACACACACTTGGAGAGTTTCAGAGTTAGTCCGGCTGTTGGTTAGTTGGTTGCAACACCCCAACTCAGACAGATTCAGTGCGAAGCAGTCCCTATACTCATTCAGCATCTTCAGCAGTGCATCCACTTGCTGTTCACTGACGTCTTTTCCGACATTCAGCATGTCACGATCGATGGGCTCTTGCTGAGGCACAGTCCTCACTGGGGTTAACTCTTCGCTCTCCGAGAGCAATTCAGCGTGAGCAAACAAACTTCCCTTGAGCAGCTGTTGGTCTTCATCCTTGTCGTTCAACACGGGTATCTCAACCCTTCCGTGTTCGACGTGAAGCAGCATTCCCTTGTCAGTCCCACTAGGTACGATGAGACTTCCTTCACTCTTACTGGTCTCCACTGTCACCCAACACACAGTTCTTTTGGGCAGCACCATGGTTTCCTTGACACGCAGTGGTTCCTTGGAAGGCTTCATCTGGGCAAGGTCGATGTCACAAAACGGAAGATCATCACGGTAGCCAATCCTGAGCTCATCTCCCATGCGCAGGTATGCAATGTGGTCTTGTTCCGTCCAGGTCCTACCGACCAGCATGTCCACAGGCAGGGCACTGTCGTTGACGACGATCACCTTGACCTTCCGGCACACCACGTCGTCGATTTCAATGTCGACCTCCGAAGTTCCGATGGACCGCACTGTAGATGTGTCGGTGTTCCCAAATCCATACAAGTCTTGGGCCTTGCACACCACTTGTAGGTTGCACTTTTCAGCTGCTCGATGGCGCAATATACAGTCTGAACTTCCAGGGTCGATCATCACCGAGAGCTGGTGAGTTCCATTAATAAGAGCAGTCTTCAGGAATTTCGCTGGATCACTGTCACTTGGACTCTGATTCACCACAAAGTTGCCAACAGGGTTTGCTGCTGGGCAGTTTCTCGCCATGTGTCCGTACTTTCCGCAACTGTAGCATTTTCGCTCGGCTTGATCTCGCTTGGAAAATTCCGGTGTTTTCTTGGGTGGTCCCCCAGCACTTGCCTGATCCGTCGGTTTGACCATGTTGCTTCCTTGACTCACTGAGCCTCTGGCCACACTCTTCTGATCTGTGAGGCGTATTCCACTGGTTGTTTGCTCGGTTGGACGCGCAGTAGGTGATGATCTTGAGGTTGATGGCCAGACGCGAGGTGTCGTTGCACCTGGCTCACCGCTGTGTGGCTTGCCCCTTGGAGACATCTGAATCCTTGATTCACTTATTCTCTCCAGCCTTCGCAGGTCTGCCAACAATTCATCCTCGTCCCTGTGCTCCTTTGCCGTCAAGGAGATGCACGCGTCTCTAGACCGCAGCCCAACCAAAACTTGCTCCTTGGTATCTTGCATACCGAGGCCCAATTCCTTGCACAACAAGGTCTTTTCGAGGAAATAAGCAGTGGTGGACTCTCCCTCATCTGGATTCTCTCCTGCATCTGCTTCCATTTTTCGGCTGTGCTTGTTTGGCCCACAAAGGTTTTTCTAAAGGCGACCTTGAAGTCCTCCCACGTAGTAAGGTCTTCGACACGGGCCTGAAGCCAAAATCGAGCAGGCCCCTTCATGTGGAGCCTGGCGTTCTCCAGCCTGAAGCTGTCCGGCCAGCCGTGCAGAACTGCCATGGAGTCGATACTCTTGAGCCACGCCCCGGCCTCGTGTGACGAGCCTTCGCCGTCGAAGTCCTGAATAGCCTTGTTCAGGTCCGGCATAACGTGGAACGTTTCTGGTTTTCTCTCGACGAGGTCGAGTAATCTTCGGTTTTGTTCCAATAGCGCTTGCATTATCTCGTTTCCGTCGCCGTTTGCCATCTTTGGGGTTGTCTAGGCGTCTTCCTAGGCGTACACACAGTTGCTGTTTTTGTTTTTCGCCTTCGGTTACGCGTCTAGGCCTGCAGACGTCACACAGAGCGTCCGCACACACGGTCCCCACGAGGCAGCACGAAGACTCACGTTTCCGCCGTCGACAGGCACCTCACGAAGACGGTACCCGTTGAGAGAGCGTCCGCACGCACGCAGTCTGCAGGCGACACGAAGAGCCCACTTTCCACGGCCGCTACCTCACGACGACGGCACGGGCTCGGCACTACCCGTAGCGTCAATTGAAAAGTCAGCGAGCATCACCGTCGGCACAATCCGACGACATCGGCTTCCAGGTTCGCCTCACCACGAAGGTTTTCGGTGAATCCCACTTCTGAGATGTTGGCTTTCCTCCGATTAAACAAACTTTTGGGAAAATTAATAAACTTTAATACAGGAAAATAAAAATAAGGTTACACGTGCGGCGAACGCACACTTGCATGCCGCCATCTTGACCGCATCCCTGGCTGTCTGCCCAATGTTGCTCCCTTCGTTTTCGGATTTCGCTAACACGTAGGAAAACCGTTTGATAATCGTGGCAACTGATAATCGTGGCAAGTGACATCCTGGTACGTCGAGACAAAAGCACTGTCGCCGGGAACCGCTGTAGAAGTAGCCAAGTTCGTCGGATGCAGCGTCCTTCGACACGGCGCTCCCCAAGTCCTAATAACGAACCGAGGTTCATCATTCGTGGCGCAACTGACACAAGAGATACTCTACCTGAGTAATAGCAGCCACCGTCGAACCACGGCATATCATCTGCAGACCGACGGGTTGACGGAGCGAGTACACAGGACCATCGCCGACATGATGTATATACGTGGACGTGGAAGACAAGACGCGGGGTGAGGTGTTGCCCTATGTCACATTGGCGTACAACACGGCAATTCAAGAGACAACGGGGATTACATCTTTTCAGCTGGTGCACGGCAGAATAGTGACGACAATGCTCGACGCCAGGCTGCCCCATCACCCGACGGAGGACGCACCGACGGCGCCCAGCTGATTGCTCAACGGGCAGAAGAGGTACGCCAGCTAGCCAGTCTTCAGATAAAGGATCAAGAACGTGTCGAAGCTGGCCGGTACCACTTTCGTCGCCGTGACGTGGTGTTCCGGCCCGGAGACGGGATGTGGATGTTAACGCCCATTCGCCGCCGCTGCCTCAGCGAGAAACTTAAAATAATGAAATAAATGGAAGGGCGCAAACGAGCTGATTAAAAAAATCGAGACTGCAGGCACGGCCATGCTGCAAGTAACAACACACACACTGAGTGTGTCTGTTCTTACCTGCAGTCTAAAATTTTTTAATCATGATCAAACTTAGAACATTGCTTCGGGCCCTACAAGGTCGTTCGCCGTCTTGAGGTACTACCCGACAGAACCCCACCATCGGCCAGCCGCCAGCCACGACCCGAAGTTGTCCACGCCGTTCAACTCAAGCCGTTCTACGCCCGTTACGACTGTGCCGCTGCGTGTTGATTTCGTTTTACCGTATTTGTTTATTATCCATTTTTGTTTTTCTTCCGCTTTGCATCGGAACTACACGCTTTTAAAGCGGAGATAATTCCGCGCGCGGGCCCAAGCAAGCTTACTGGGGATATAATTTTAATCATTGTTGTCGCCGCCAAATCGCCGCCCCCTTTTCTGCTGTCTCGACGCTCGTTTCTTTTTTTCTTTTTTTGGCACACGTTTGGGTCATTATACTTTTAGTTTAAAACGGGATTTTCGCCGGTCTTTCTTCTTCCATTCGTGACCTAAAGTTGTCAGTACGCCTGGAAAAATGGCTTAGCAATGCCTCTTTTTGTATCAGGCACCTCAATGAATGTTAAAATCACTAGACCGATATCCTTGCTCTTCGCATTTTCAAATGTATTCGAAAAAACACCCATAAGAGTTTGACATCTTGTATTAGGCCCGTAATACCCGATGAACATTATGGTTTCATAAGCAGCAGGTTTCTTTAATTTTTTTTGTGTTCTTTAGATGATGTTGTTTCCAAAGTCTTTTCTCGAGAGCAAAGGGACGCCGTGTATTTTTACTGTAACAAGACTGTCACACAAAGATTCTCTGTATGGTCTCAGTGATGAGCATTGTTCTTGCTTTAAAAGTTATTTTTCTGCAAGAGAAAACAGTGTCGGCTACGCAAATGCAGTCTATTCTGTTTTTATTGTACCATCGGGTGTACCCCAGGGTTCCAATATCGGACCTCTTCTTTTTTATTATACTTGTCAATGATAACCAAGACGTCGTTCGACATTTGAGTTTCTTGCAGTTCGCAGATGATCTCAAGATCTATAAAAATATTTTGACATTAAATGGTTCTGCTTAACTGCAGGAATATATCAATGCCATCTGTCAATGGTGTAAGGACAATGGTCTTGACCTTAACACTGAATAAAAAAGATTTAATATCCTGCAGGTGTAATGCTAATTTAACCCATTTTGTGTAGTACTTAAAAAATTGGGTGATTACTTGCTTCATGATTGTGAAGGGTATTGGAGTGATGCTTGGCTACAAACATAACTCGCATGCATCGTACGTTGTCAGCTAATGTTCTCGTCTTCTTTGTTCAATTTCAAATTTAGTAAATGTTAATAGAGTGTTTCCTTTTCCTCTTGCTTTAACGGTGTAGCTCTTCCAAAACATGACTTCTCCTCGGTGATTTGGATAGACCCGGTGCCAGATCATCCAGAAATGTGGAACATGTTAAGAAAAGGGTTGCCAGAATTTATCATTTTCAATCTCCTTCACATGACTTATACGCCTAGGACGAAGTACTTGAACTATCGCAAATCACATATCTTTCATCAAGACGATGTTCGCGCCATCTTGCATTCTTGTCTAAATCTCTGCATTTCTATTACGATATTAGCTCTCTGGTCTCACCTATTAACTTATCAAGTACCCGACCAAGATGTGCGTCATAATCGCTCATTTTATTTCAATCATACTGATTTCACGTCACCCTCACGTCACCCGACTGCGAAACTATTTCAGTCATCTGGAATAGGATGACAGTGACATTTTCAAGCCTAAATTACCTCAATTTAAGAGGGGCTCGCATCATGTATCGAAATATTCTTTATGCTTTGTAACTATTCAATTCTTGTGTCTTTTTTTTAAATATGTAGAATAATCTAACTTTGCTTGTTTGTATTTGTATGTAATCTGCGTTGTTGCTAACAGTTGCACCAATATGTAGGTTCTGATCTTTATTGGGCTCTTAATATAAACCAATACAAATATAAATACTTTGTGTTCCTCAACTTCTGACGGCAGCCAATCAGCTACGATAAAATGGAGCCAATCAAGCTTTGCCGAAAGTCGATTTTGACTACGGTTCATTGCCTTCGTGCTTTGACCGACCACACCAATCACACATAGAGAAGCCTCCGCAGTCCTGCACTTTGTGCCTGATTGGGTTAGTCGTTGGTAGCACATACGTACAAAAACGACGTTCGCCGTGACAATGCACATTTTGCCGCGTCTTTTCATTCATTCATTCGTTTATTTGTTTATTTTCTGTGCTCATGAACAGCTTGACGCCTTGATAATGATTTCACAACAAAATGTTCACATGTTGGTTACAAAAGTCTTAAACGCTACGAAATTTGGGTTAAAAGCATCATTATCTGCTGATTGGCTCTATCAAATTGTAGCGCGCGCTACAATTGGACTTGGCGTAAATTCGGAATGTCGTCGTCCGACAGATGCCTCGTACTTTTTTTTATCAGCTCCGTTTTATTTTTGCAAATCTAATTGGCGAAAAACAAAAAGAAAGAAATCCAACACTCATCTGTCTAAAGCCCTTGGAATTAAACTGTACTAGGAAGCGCTTGGATCACAAAAGTGTTGCTTTTTTATTATTCGGTCCGACCAATAAAGAGGGTGATCGACATCCTAGCAGAATAGATATGCGGTGAGATTGAAAGCATTACACAGATGTGTAAGGCTTATACTCGAATAGTCGCAAAGAAATGCATTAATTAGTTTTTCGAGTGCATTGCTGGCTTGTGTTTGTACAATATATTCTACATAGTAAAGAATATGCTAACAAAACATAAACAAAAAACAACCTGCATAGTGTTTTTTTTTTTAAGTCTACGTATACATTTTCCCGCAAAATGAATTAATCACGACTGCCTTCATTTGTTTCTGTCTTTTTCGCTTTTCCGTTGTATGCGCCACTCTCCTAGGTTACTCGCCTCTTGATCAGGAGAAACGATCGCACGCGTCGTCCACTTGACATAAAAATGACCTTAATACTGAGCTTTACTTCCTGAGCAAAGTATGACGTCCGGGTAATTAAATGTTTTACAGCGCAGATAACCTGGACAGCAGATAAAACGTCCCGGAGCGAACTGGGTGACACGCAGATTCCACAAAAATACAGTATATCGTGCCACGTGCCTGATGGCAGGATACGCTATAAAATGAATACACTATGTGCTAGTTTAAAAAGAAAATAAAAACTTTCTTAAAGGCTACCTGTTTCTTGCTATGCGAGCAATCACTCCTCAAAGACGTTTGACACGTTTTAAAGGTTTCCTTCTGGAATCTTCCAAGTTAATTCAGCGGGTGTCTTCAAATTCTTGAAGTTTCTTTTTGTTTTCTTGGTCTCAAAATAACTTTGCAAACGGTGAAGGCTGCGGTCTCAATGAATTGATCAGGGCGTCCATCGGGGACACTTTGCTATACTTCATCTCACTATACACCTTCCAAAGAAAGGCGCTTAGGCCGCCGCCAAGTTGCCGATGATAATGCTGATGGTGCGACTCTCGCGTCCCCTTTTAGCTAGAAATCTTCTGCCACTCTCTTACACTGCGGAAACCTGAGAAGCTATGTTCAACAAATGTTTCGTTTCTCTTAAAAGAAACGAAAGTGACGGAAGTGACGCTGTCGCGTCTGGTTGGCTAAAGGCTCAAATGGCGAAAGAGAGATCTTTCGTCATTTGGCCCTCTAACCAATCAGACGCGATATCGTCACTTCCGTTTTTTTATAGTAGAAATGAAACATTTGTAGAACATAGCCCCCTGCTCAGCGTAATTCCCCATCGGTGATTTGCGGTTTTGCCTTCCAAGTTTTCCGGCCTCTCTTGAAAGTTTCACTTAATTTTTCTTATGCATGCTGTGCACCCTTTTTTTGTTATCTTCCGCTGTGAGAAATAGGGCTGGTAATTTCGTGCCATTCAAGCGTTTCTACTTGACATTCACGGGAAAGGAGGCAGGGAAGCACGTCGAACGGCCCTCGACGCTATTTTGCGAACAATGACATCTGTTCTCCCCCTTCTTAAAGATAATCCGCGTAGAATCCTTCCCAGTCATAGTCCAAAATAGTTGTTCCGGTTGGGTTGGGGAACGGGTCAGTCGCGTCCGTTACTTTGACTTAATGCTGGTGTGAAAAAATAAAGTTTTCCCCGAAACGCGCTCCGAAACGAAGACCTCTTAGATTCCGTCCGATCGTCAAGATCTGAGTGTTGTCGACACTGTAATCCCGTTTTTGTATTTATATTTCTGAAATCAATCTTTTTCTGATCAAGCTGCACCGTGTGGTAAATAATATATATTGTTCGAATGTTAACACTTGCTAAATTGTATGTCCGTGTCCTGTCCATGGGAAAACACGCTATTTGTGCGCGTGAAATATGCATGCCTCTCGGCTATCTTGTGTTCTAAATTATTTTCGAACGCTAAGCTCTTTCTCTAGGACACGCGGCTGAGCGGGCGGTGCCGTCAAAACTTATCGGAAAATAAAACAAACATTCCAGTCTCATTCCTTCTGTCGCGCGCGTATCCAACGAAAGTAGGTTGCGAATTTCGTTTGTTTGTTTTCTTCGGTTTCAAAAGTGGCACAGTACTTTGTCAGTGTCATCGAAAATATACTTACAACATTAACATGCACGCAAAAAAGACAGCGGGTAGAAGCGAGACCTTAGCCGCCAACAGTGTTTGAAACTATAGCACGCATGCAGGCGAGCTCCGTGCCCTGTTATAATATATATTATTTTTGTCCCTGTCTTTAGGCCCCTGCAGGTGGCACCTGTGAAAGCAGCTGCTTGGAAAGTTGCGTCTCCATGGACCCCGATTCCCGCAGGGGAGCCTTCAGTTAGGTGTACCAGGCGAAGCTGGTAAATGACGACACAGAGCCAGGGTGTTTAGAAGTTAACAGGAAACGCAACGCGAACAACAGAAGTCAAAGCAAATGTATAAACTAGCCTTATTTCCCGCATGCTTAGATGAACCTGTAGGGTGTATCTGTTTGCAACCTGAGCGTTTTGACCGCTCCAATGCGTCTTCTTCTCTGGGGAAACACCCTAAAGTTCAAGTGTACCATACATACACTTTCGTTTAAGCGTTTAAGCTGGTACAGCTTAAACGCTGCATTCAAGGTGATGCATTGAAATTAGTTAACTCATGAGCCAAAGCTTGTCAAAGTGTGCTAAACGGAGGTGAAGAAACATATTTCTTGATGCAAATGTTACATACGCAAACTGTTTACTTGAACGTTTCCCTTGGTCTCACTACCGCTTTAAAAAACAATTTCCTTAGTTTTGACGGATGGAAAACCCGTCCAAGATTCCGAATCTGGAATTCCGAATCCAGAGCTGAGTAACCGATATAGATTGCATGAGGGCCACACAGCCTACAGCAAAAAATCAGTCCTCCGGGGTGGTATTTTTGACGGCAAGCAACCTGTGCATGCCTGTACAAGGTGCGACATTGATTTAAGTAAAGTCGTTTAAAATAAATTATAAATTGTTTTTAATGAGGCATGTTAATTGCTCCGGTTTTGACATCCACGACGTTGCATTCGCGGTCATAAATCATTAGTTGTGTTATTCTTTCATGGGAAATGACGAAGTTCCAAAAAAGCTCAGAAAGGCCTATGTACGGACAGGCTGTTTTGTCGACTTTTGATAGTCACACGAGCTAGAAAATGTAAATCTCACTCTCCAATATATCTTTCGTTTTTTCATTATTAATAAATCATTGAATTCGTATATTTTGTTGCACACGTGGGTGCGACTTTTCTAGGTTTTGTTCATCCCGTCCGTTTAAAAAAAATGTACGAGCTTTCGATTGTAAAATGTTTTACGGCCTCGCCAGTAGGATATTGTTCAGCTTTAAAATGCTACATATACTGGTAATATGGCGTTTAAATTACCCATCCGGTTTTTTTACTGCTCTGTAGAGCCCGCAGAACTAAAGCAGCGTGCTCATGGAACGTTTTAGAGACAGCATTTTGGCATCTTCGTGCAACAAATATGTCGACGCTTCGTCGTTCACATACCTCTAAAACGTCTTTAGGAAATTCAATTATTTTAATGCGTCCTATATACCACTACCAGACATCCCTAAAATAATATTAAATTCCAAGAAGCGCTGTAAATATCAATCATTAAAAACCTCATGATCAGTTCGATCTATACGATCCGCAATCGGTATCATGCATGAAGTCTCAGTGAAAGAAAGAAACCCAACAACATCCACCCTTTTTTACCACGACACTGCAACTCTCTTGGAGCATAGCACATATCGCCTTTCTCATTGTCTAAAACAAATAAAGGCGATCCAATAAGCAGTGTTCCGCCTGCGTCGCAGATGAGTATTTATTTATTTATTTACCCTAAAAACCCTTTCGGGCATTACATAGGGGGGGGGGCAATCATAGACAAAGAAAATGCACTTCGTGACAAACATGATGTTGGCGCAGCATATAATAAAAGAAAAAACAAAACAAAAATGCTTACAGAAAACTAGGTAAGCAAAAACTACATACATTGGTATGCACTGGTTAGGGCGCTGGTAAACATCTGGGTTGACGTGGTCGACACAATATCGCTGGGTAGGCTGTTCCAATCGGAGACAGCGAGGGGGAGAGGGGAGTTTTTGAATAGGTTCGTGCGAGCAAAAATGGGGCGTACTTTGAAGGGGTGATCTACGCAGGATGAGACACGATGAGGAGGCTGGATGTATGAATCTCTGAAAGCAGATGAACCATGGTATAGCTTGTGGAAGAAGGACATGCGGGAAATATATCCACGACAATGAAGTGGTGAAAGGTTGAGGGAATGTTTAATGTTAGTCACACTTGAATATCGGGAGCAATCCTTGAGCTTTTTTTGAGTAATCATGAGCTTTTTTGAAAATATAGCGTAGCGTCTATTAGTGCCGCAATGCAATTCTATTGGCGCACTGCAACTGAGAAAAAGTAAGGGTGTGAGAAAATGCAGGGTTGCATTGGACGCATCATTATAGTCGCATATGACTTCAGAACCACCGCCATGCGGAGCACCGAATACTATGTTCAACAACTGGACAACGTATTTTACTATCGCACCAAGCTTTATGGTCCTTGTATGGTTAACAGTGGGCACCACAGTGAAAGTGTGCTCAGCGCTATGTGGAAAGGTACACTAATCTGATCAGGTTGTCGCTGTGTGGGAACGTGGAATTTTGTGAGAGTCATATGAGCATACTGTTGGCGAGAACAACTTTTTGCAACCCACCTTTAGAAAAGCAGGGTCTTCAGGGTCTTGCCTATTAGGATCATACTTTTTGTTTCGTGATTGGTTCATCGGCATTTTTATCGGTCAATGCCCCATTCTCATTGGCTGCGAAACGAGAAAGAAATTCTCGGGATTCGCCATGCCTAGCTTTCCTAAGTTATACTACCGAGACAGGTTATAACAAAGTCGGTTATAACGAAATAGCGGCTTCAGCGAAACGATCACGATTTCCCATTCCCCTTTGTACTTTGTTAACTGAAGTCGGTTATAACGAAATAGAGGATATAGCGAAGTGATTTCCGATTCCCGTTGACTTCGTTATAACCGGTCTCGACAGTAATTGTGACTACATATACACTTTAAAAGGTCTAAGTTTATCAACACCGTGACACGCCCTCATAACACCAATAATCACTCTTTTGCTTTCATGCATTAAGGGAATAAGAAAGGTCACCTAATATCTTGCTCCATTAGTCATGAAGTGTCAGTACCAAAATGACGTCTACCTTTTTTGCCACTGGTGCCGCATGCACAGTGAAGCTAGACTACGAACGCATATCTTTTTGGTTAAACTGATGAAGCATGAATGAACCATTTTACTTTTTTGACTATATCGTAGTGTGGTATAGATGTAGACGGTTCTATGAACGCCAAACCGATTCACTGAAGCAGTACTTCCCAAACTGTAATACCCTGTGACACACCAATAATATGAATATTGTGTCGCGACCCCCATTCGGATTTTCGATTGAAGAGCATACGCAATATGGGTTCTGAATTTTTGTATTTTACGGATAATTTAGTCTGAGTGTAGGAACATGGGCTAGAGAAACCAACTTAAAAAAAAAAGAAAGGCGCAGGCCAGCAAGTACGAATTTCCCATTGACACTCAAAAAAAATATTATTTGATGGATCTCTTCCTAATGATTAAGGCGAGCTTTTTTGTTGGAGCATAATTCGCCGAAACGAAGTTGGAACTCTAACACCGCCAAATGTCGGTTTCAGCTAGGAGTTGTTACATGTCTGTGTTTTCGTCGATGCAATTGCAGAGAAGACAAGTTTGATTTATTGTTCTCGAGTTCCCTAGGTGCCCCCCCCCTCCCCTCCCCCGGCCTCTCACACGCATCTCCCCACTGAA
Organism: Ixodes ricinus; assembly: GCA_037355805.1. Taxonomy (NCBI): domain Eukaryota; kingdom Metazoa; phylum Arthropoda; class Arachnida; order Ixodida; family Ixodidae; genus Ixodes; species Ixodes ricinus. The sequence goes on along the minus strand of JAZHYW010028394.1, from coordinate 11,035 downwards.
GCTGTCGCATGACTCACAGTTTGAGAAACACAGCAATAAAATTATTTTTTAAACACTCCTAACATCATTTCAGCCAAATGTTAACTGCGATTGTGGTGTTTCGTTTGTACGACTTTGGAGTTGACGGGCGCGGGCAAGAACCAGTGTTGCGGAGTTGCCACCCCGGAATAGGAATGATTCCCGAGTCATTCCACATTTCGCGACCTCGGAATGGATTGGGAATGAAATGCCGGCGGCGCTGGGGGCAATGGAATGGGAACGAAATTGGATACCTTTTGCCGGAATGGAGTGATAACGGAATGGGCTCAGTTATTGTGCGGGCGGTTTCAGTTATCATCTAGGGCCTTCGGGCTGATGGCGTAATACGCTAGGGGATGGCAATTACCTCTTGAAACAGCAAGCTTACGCTGGAGGTGACTAACGGCTTGATTATCTCACTGGCTTATACTCCTTTGAGGACGAAAATGGCGCGCCCGCAGTGAAGCAACCAAAACTGAATAGTTGTAGGCAGAAAAGGTGCCGCTCCTGGCGCCGCGAGACGCGACCAAGCGGCTGTTGTGACGGTGCGCCATTAGCATGTAGCTTTTAACCAGGGTGTCGAACCCAAACCGAAACGAAAACCGGAGCAAGACAATTAGTTTTAACTGAACCGGAACAGAACCGCGACTGAAATCAAACAACCGTTATAAAACCCGAACAGGAACAGATCCGTAATGTCATATGGCGGTTGCCAGTTCCTCGAAAACGATTGGAAGTAATAAAATGTGAGCCGCGCGCCTTCTTGCAGGTGGGGGCGCACACTCAATCAAATATTCGCGACAATGGCGTCGGCGGCTCAGTTTCGACTAAACAGACGGCAGCGGCGACATGGAGACAGCTTAATGACCATGAAGCAAATAAGTTTATGTCACGTCTATGTGGAGCACGAATTGGCTTCGACGAGTCGGCGTAGAGGCGCATACTTTTATACTCTGTTTCATCTCAAGATGTACTGTAAAAGACGCTAGCAGCCGTCAGCGCCAATTCATAGCTCGGAGGGTGTCCCGTGTCCTTCAGGTTGGCCAGAGCGCTGAGTAGGGCGTGAGGTGACGAGACAAGCTGCAAACTATGGATTGGCTCGTGTAGGTTGAGTCGTCCATCGCAGCAAAACAGAATGCAGGTATATTTGCCTAGGCACAAAGACTAAAGAGCTATTTTGTGTGTTCGTGTGTGTATTTTCTTTTCTTGCTGCTAAGCAATATTCCGGGAGGAAGGAAAAAGCGTTTTTACGTCTCTGTGGCGATATCTGGAGGCGCAAAAAGGCGAAGCCGCGACAAGCGTGACAGTGCAGCGCCTGTCGCCAGTCGCCGTGCCCTAGCCGCTGCTTGAATATTGTTTTATGTGCGTGTTTTCTAGAAAGAGCAAGTCGCCTGTTGTCGTTTTGTTCCTTTTTTGTTGCTTGGCTTTAATCGCCTTTCATTTGGCCTTCGCTGTCTTTCTCCTGTTCAACTCAGTCCTTCGAGCAAGCCGTACAGGCCTGCGCCATGAGTAGTTTGCCGTTTAGATCTGGATGAGCATCTTACTGGCGTGCGGTCGTGTATCCGTACTGCCTGAGCCTGTCATAAATTTAGGCTAGCAGTCCTACACCAATGACTAAATTTCTCATCTACCCTTTCTAACAATTGTCACTGCGAGTGCTGGCTGATTGCCTTCACAAGTGAGTACTGTACTAAAACTGCGAGTTGGGCTAGTTGGTAATTATGAATAGTGGAAAATACGCCTAAAAACACGGAAAAAGCAAGCACACAGGACGAGACGTAACCTTGCAACTGAACTTTACTGAAGAAAACACATAAAAGAAGAATAAAACCGCACATGCGCAAAGATGATGGGCCTTCAATAACCCCCTGGAGAGCCTGCCGTCACTGTTGAGTGACCGATAAAAGCCTGCTCCTTATCAGATAAAACAACAGAAGGAGCACTAATATACACATTCGCAGCCATGGGCCCTTTTAATGAATACCTCGTGTACCTCTCAATCCAATTTCGTTTTGAATTTTCCCACAATTTTTGTATTATTAAAATCGGCCTGACACACACCTATCACAATGTACAGCCAAGTGGCCAGACGGAGATTGCCTGGTGTCGGCGGAGTGTTCTCTGATTCTATCATTAATGCACCTCACCATCTGGCCAACATAAACCCTACCTCAAGACAGGGGAACCTGGTAAGTTACCACCCCTAAGGCACATTGCCGAAACTTGCTGGCAGGCCTCTTGCAGCACATCCCCTACGCATCACCTGACACACCTGCAATATTTATTATTTAGCAATGCTTAGAAAGCTTGTTTGGGGCAGAAAAAACTACAGGAATGCCAAACTTATTCGTCATCTTTTTGAGGTTGTGCGAAACCTTATGTACATAAGGCAGGACAACAGGTCTAACTTCAGACCTTGCCCTCTCAGCCTCCTCTCCCCCAACAAGTATCTTCAGCTTCTTTATCATCCCTTCAGCAACATCGCAAAAGACACGGGAAGGGAACCCCACGTCCTGCACTCTGTCTAGCAGCAACTGCCCTCACAAATGAGTTGTGTGAGGGCAGTTGCAGCTCACAACTTGTGATGGCAAAATCTTGCCTTCAAAAAATGAGTTTCAGTTTTCAGTTGCAGCTATACAGATTGCACGGTGTGAGGTTCCCTTCCGGGTCTTGCGATGACTGTGTTGATGTGTTACTGAGGAGGATCCTAATCGTGCAAGCGAAATAAAACTATCAAGCATTGTGAGTCACTTTCATTGTGACAATATGAACATGTTAATGTCCGGCAAAAAGGAAGGATTCGTTTTGGCACTTAGGGATATCTACCTAGAAAAGGCGGAGGTTGCCCTGGGAAAAATCTTCGACCGCTCGCCTGACTTCAAATCGAAACGTGTCAAGGCCAAGGCTCTTCAACTCTGCCCCAAACCAGACTTAAACGTACTAAGAAAACAAATCACCGCGTCCAAAGAGAACCAATTATAAGTTTTGCCATGGCCAAGACCTATAAAAAAGGATGGCCTCTTCGTGTAATTGTGACTGAGAAGGAGTCTTGGCAGGCTGACATGTAGCGGTTCCTTCTGCGTCAATTGTCCGTCCTCCAACTGGATGACCCATCTTGGTATACAATTCAGAGGTGGTAATTCAGCATTTAAAGGGCAGTTCAACCCAAACATGCCATGAATTTTCCCTAGACGCAGAAGACTTATTTTGTTCAATACCACACAGAGAATAATTTACACGGTCAGTAAATGCATGGACTCTAATGTAGCCTTAGGTTTTCAGAACACCTGTGGCTTACCGGTCGCGTCTTTCCAAGAGCTTTTGAACAATGTTTTTGTGCTCTACACTTTTCACGTTCTCAGGAGAGACTTAAATATAAAAAACAGGAATTCGGATTGTGTCATGAATAGCTCTCATTGTGTGCGACAAGTATTTTTTTAGCCTTTGACTGTGGCATAATTCGGTGTTTGACCTCCTATTCAGTCGCATTCAGATACGTGGACGACTCTCTTGTGCTTATGGCACAACCACCTGACGCAAACGAAATCTACAGCCAAAAGATTCATAATTCTAGGTCAGGCCCAAGGACTGAACTTCACCCACGAGTATAAGACTAACAACAACCTCCCATTTCTTAGTATGCGACTTACCTTTGAAATTACCACATCTGTTGGATGTATTTACCTAGTTCTAAGAAACAAATACTTCAGTATGAATCTGCATACTCAAAACTGGTAAAAAGTGGCATAGTTTCTAGTTGTTTGAGTGCTGCCACGAAAAAGTTTGGTATTCATTTAGCAAGGGAGAGCTTTGACGCGCAAGTATCACGGCTCAAGGCGGACGGCTACCCCATTTCCACCCGTTTGACGTTGCTGAACGCATGATCAAACCAAACAAAACAAGCAAGAGAGGTAGTGAAAAAGAAAGCCGACCGGCGGTCGTCCCTTATATCTATCGTATCTTTCAGAACTTCAAGATAATTGCCTTCAAATACGATGTGCCGGTTGTGCTCTCAGCCCCCGACAAGCTTAAAAAGATCTGCCCCGAATTCAACATCCATCCCAAAATTCTAACGAATGCGGCGTTAGACACTGCCACAAATGCGTCAACTGTTGCAGTGGACTAGTGTATGCGATCCCGTTCACCTGTGGGAAGTTTTACGTGGGACAGTCCGGAAGATGCAATAACGTAAGGTTCAGAGAACATGCGCCACTTCTGAAATCCTCTCCGTCGGTGCATCTCTCTATATATCCCGATAAGCGAACTCGCGTGATTTTTTAGGCTGAAGACATTGCAACCAAAGGAGACGCCTGTACCAGTGCTCCATCTGTGACATTGTCATATAAATAATTAGAGCACATTAAATGTTTTCCTTAATTTTTGCTTAAATTTGCTTTACCTTTCACCTTCTCTTCCTTTTCTATTTCTTTTTATTTCTCAGTTGGTTAATTTAATATATTTAATTTTTTTCTACTTTTTTCACCTTTCTTTAATTCTTAGTCTCTCAAAAATGTTTATCACTTATAACGTTAGATTTTTTATTGTTTTAGTTTTCGTCCTCTAGCGATTTTAAACGTCAGTTGAGGGTGGGCGCTTGTCCTATGTAGCCTTCCAATTGTCTTTGACTTTCGCGCTTTCTGTTTTCGTGATGTTTAACCAACTATGACAGAAAATTATTTTCCTAACATTTTGATTTGTTTACATATGAAAATGCGACGCGACCGGTCGACAGATCGTGTCCGCTTGTGTCGCCTTAGCAAGAGATCTCGTGTACGGACCATCCAATGACCTTCGGAGAGCCTACCTTCGCCGAGAAACGATCTGGCGTCGCAGGCAGCAAGTTGCCTACTATCGTTGCCGACCTTGCTGGGTTTTGCTAACAGTTTGTAAGACATTTACCTCCCGTAAGAGTGAAATGCTGTCTTGTATTTAAAATCTCAGTCACGAGGATTCCGCGATCGTCCCGCTCATGGCGACCGCTAAAGTAGCCGAAGCTGCGGCTCCGTGGTTGCCGCGCTCCTGGGAGTCCCCATTTTCTCAATTTACTCGTCGTCTTGGTATTAGCCAATATCTCGCGCATCACGTATCCTCCTTGGAGGACTGCAAAGACTCTTTGCGTACGCAGGCGAATTCCAAGATATAGACTACGCTGAAATAGTGCACGATAAAACAAAAAGACGCTGTAGCGTTCTGCGCGTGTGCAGTGACGACGGCGCTATTATTTGCGTACACTATTCTAAATCTCCCTAGAAGCCGCATTGAGTGGAAAATTAAGAGACGTATTTCTCAGCACACGGGCTGATTACAAGAGTTATTTTTTTTAAAGGGAAACAGTCTTGGAATAAGACTGCCTTGAACTTCACAATATAGATATATGCCCTAATTATTGTAATTAAAATATTTTGTTTTATAAATTCGAGCTAATTTGGAAATTTACGACCAGACGATTATCCTTGTACTTAGTGTCCGCCTGTCGAGTAAAACTTAGGTGCAAAAGGGAGTTGTTATCTTTGAAATGTGTAAAATTTAGTTTGAAACACCCTGAATACAAAATGAGGATATCGAACTGGAAACGAACTAAACCGAAAACCGGAACTAAACCGTTCTTTTTACTTGAACCGGAACTGAACCGAACTGAAATTTTCACCGCCATCTTGGACCTGAACCGGAACTGAACCGGAAAAATTATAACGGTAACCGGGTCAAAACGGTTCACGATAATTTTTATATAGGTTTTTAGTATTTATTGTATTGCAAAATTAATAGTTTTGAATACAAAATTGGCACCTGCATTTCTATGTATTGATCAAATAGTCTTATACAGAATTGCCATGTATAATAAATTGTGTGTTTTCATGGCACTTTTGTATTGGCACTATGATTAACCGTGCGTCACCTGGTCACCTGACGTCGTGGTGTCAAGACGCGTTGTCAATTAATGTCACGTCACATGACCCCGTGACTCACGTGACTCGCTGCGTTAGGTCGATTTGAATTGAGAACGCCCCTGGATATATTAAAGTTGTTGACACCGTGATTTAACATGACATCACAACTTTGCACTGAGATTCACGTGACACCGTGGCTTTTGCGATTTTCATGATCCCGAGTCGAGTGCTCGGATTCATAACAATCAGCATCGCCGAACATTCGGGTAACAAGTCGTGTTCAATTGAAGATGATAATAGCCCTACTATAAACAAAATATGAAACTCAGCCTATGCTCTATTCTTTGCCAACCACCGTATGACTTTGACGAACACTGACAATATATATATTTGCGTCAGATCCCGTAGCTGCTTGTTCTAACTGTAAGTTGAAGCTGTTTATTTTATTGCTTTAGTCTGCGTCTGCCATTGCGCGGAGGGGGAAACTAATGGATGTTTTTGCAAGCTGTCAACTGCAGAGATTACTTGTTCGCGGTATTCACTGAAAGTACAAAAAATGTTTCACGACCCATTTTACATGTATACACATCATTGAGGCACCCAAACATGTTTTCGTTGTTGCTGAAGTGCCTGACGAATTTGTCACCGGGATTAGAAGTAGTGAGAGGACCAAATGCGGCTTATTAATCCGACGTTACATAGAACTATAAGCGTGTACGGGAGAGATACCAGAAAAGGGAAATCCTCCTCAAAACGAGGACCGAACGTTGGCAGTCTCACAGGGTTGTCGTTCTCAAGTTCTTCTCGAAGTTTTGACCACCTCTGTATTTTGTTTGAACTTCACAGTTGGGTGCAAAGTAAAAGTAATGGAGGGTTGCTGTTAACAAGTGACACACATATAATTGTCGAATGAACACCCTCCCAAAAGTGAAGAGGCAGTCACTTAGGAAGAAAAGGAATTGTCTGGAAGAGCAACGAAACAATCAAAAAGAAAATGGGGGAGGGGGGGCGTATTGGTTAGTTTTCAAAGCATACTGTGTCGTAAAGGTTTCTCTGCCCCGCATCTTGGGCGCAGACCAGAAACCGTTGCCCCGGAAACTATAGTGATAGATGGGCTGGTTGGTACTACTTTGTTTGCAAAAACACTCTTGCCCGAAAGAGTTTCTTTCATCGTGCCAGGTGTTCTCGCTGTTCCTAACGACGATGCACCGAAAAAGAAGAATTTGTGCCTCCTAAATAATAATATTATAATAATATTAATATTAATGCTTATTTCCCATTCAATACAGGAATGAAAGAAACGGGGGGGGGGGGGGGGAGCTGTTTAACAGCTTGACGGAGCCCCCTGCTCCCTTACAGTTCCATATGACAGACTAAAATACAAAGCAACAGCAAAATATCAACATTGTATACAAAAAATAGATTACAACCTATCGCAGAAAACTAATATATTCAATTCAAATAAGAAAATAAATCTTGCATTGTGACATACATTATATCAACGTTCTTTTTATATAAGAGGACATTTAGTAAAATAGGTAGAATATACTTGAGATACTGCATGAAATAGTTGTTATGGCAAAGAGGCACAGCCCAACGTGCCGCCGAACGAGTTGGACAGTTGGTAACATGTTCCCTTAGATTAGAAAATTTGGCCAGAATATCCACGTTTTTTGTTTTGTTTTTCTACCTTTAAAGCGGACCATAAGTGTATACGTATACGAATCGAAAACACGCAATAAACTATATTTTTCAAACAAACCCTGGGTGCTTGAAATAAAAGAAACATTCGCAATACATGTCTTGCAATGAGCGTAGACCTTCTGCAGCCTGCATTTCGCCCTAACGGGTATAATTTTCGAAATAGGAAGAAATCGCAAGGACCACCAACATATAGTGCGATGACGTCGCCTGCAAACCATGTTAACCAGTTCAGCTTTTTGGTGAACGGCGATGCTCGCAACACTATCAATAGATGTACAAATAGTAAAGTTGTGCAGTATTTATATCAGTCTCGCCATGATATACGACAGCCTCATGAAATGTTAGAGTACATCACTGATTAGTCACAGAGTTATAAAGTGAGGGCCCAAAACAAGTGCACGTAAAACCGAATATTACATTATCCTCCCAGGGGAGTATCTCGTGAAGTTTCAAACTCATAAAAGCTGATTCCCAAATGTGACTTATATTAGGATTCTAAGAATCTTCGTCTGTCCTTCGCGTTTTATGCTTACCTAAAAGATTATTGCATCTATTATTATGCATTTCTTTTTGCAGTAAGGCGTTGTGTAAGGTATGATTTAGAAAAAATACCAGTTATTATTTTCCTCTTTCTTTACTTGTCGTGTATATGCCTTCCGATCAGTCATCTGAGGACAAGGTATATTTTCAACAAGGGTCACTATTTTGAAGAGTTTTACACTTCAAAACCGTGAACAAAATACACGTTTCGCACACAAAACAGCAAGCGTATTTTCGAGTATCGTCCTCCTTTGTCTGTCTCAAGTGGTTAGGTGAAATTCATAAAGTCAAATTTATCGATGATAATTAAAGTATATTTCCATTACTGGCAACATTTATTAACTTAAGTAAAGTGTCGATCGCCCCAAAGATATATATCAGAAGGAAATGCACCCCAAATTTTCTGAGATGCTCTGCGACTCATTTGAGGCGTCTTCATTCAAGATAAATACGTTATAAGTAATTTGGAAGAAGCCTTAAACATGTTTTCTTTTAAGGAAATTTAAATAATTATGTTTTCCTAACACACACACACAACACACACACACATATATATATATATATATATATATATATATATATATATATATATATATATACTGAGAGGAAAAACAAAACCCTTGATGGAAACAGCAACAACGGGTGGTTTATTCTTCGACGTTTCGGCCGGAGTCCGGCCTTCGTCTTCCTGACGAAGGCCGGACTCCGGCCGAAACGTCGAAGAATAAACCACCCGTTGTTGCTGTTTCCATCAAGGTTTTGCTTTTCCTCTCAGTTATACCCCACGCCTTCGGCCTCCCGCCACCATGCCCGTTATATATATATATATATATATATATATATATATATATATATATATATATATATATATATATATATATATATATATACATATATATATAATTCTAAACATGTAAAAGTGTTTCATTGCCTCTTTTATATCGTGAACATAATTTGTATATGTCCGTGGCCTGTACAAAAGCAAAATGCACAGAGCGCGTGGCGGATCTAAAACGATTACGCTCACAAACCCTCAGAAAGTGTCCAATTAAGTAGCTGTCATGTCGAGCAGAGCCTGAAATACGACTTGGTTCTATTTAACAAAAATCATTCATTGGCAAGGGTGATGCTTATTTGCAAATTGAGTTGAGAAGCATCTCGTCGAGAACAATCCTCAACATCCAGGCCATGCCAGTTTATCCTGTATAAAAATGTTCACTAGGGTAAGCACTGTTTTAGGCCATATTCTATTTGAGTACCAAGGTGCTTGAAAATTAGAGTGAACACTATCGATCCCTCCTTTCTGCATGCATCCCCTGCATCACGGTGCTTAGTGTAAACAATGTTGGTTAGAAAAACAAGCAATGTTATTGCCGCGCAGTGTTTCTAGAAAGGATAGACTGAAAGGGCTTATCCTAAAACATTCACGATATTTTTAAAAGTTTATTGCTTTGAGCTCAGTTGTGTCCTCATCATATGTATATTCTGAAGCGTATTTTGTAAACCATAGTTCATGATATCTATTAGCCACGAGGCGCCCATTTCATGATTTTATGCACTCCAACTCATTCCTTAGTTCAAGGGCACAACCACGCATCAACGTTTTATATTGCGAGGCGAAGTCTTACCAATCACGGTATTTGACGCGACCTACCTCCACCTCGCGAAAACATTTTGATTCAGGTGCAATGTATATGACTCTGGTAAACAAAGATATGTTGAGTCGTATAAGCACAAGGTTTTGTAAGTTAATGTAGATTTTTATTCACTCTTATGTCGAAATTAAATACCTGAAGTTTATTTTTGTTACCTTAAAGAAAGAGGAAATTGTAGAAAGGATAGAAAAAAATATAGTTAATCGTTTCGCGGCCTAGATAGTGCCTACTACAAGAACAATGCGGAAAATAAATTCTCAATTCAGCTGTTCAAACCGGTTCGAACGTGTTTGAACCGTTAATTTTGCTCCCCATAAGTTAACCGGAACTGAACCAGAATCCGTGAATCCGAATCCGACCCGAACCGATCAATATTTCGGTTCGACACTCTGTACAGAATACGTCAAAGGGTATTTTTAATATATTTTAAGGTCCCTACGATTCAAAATTTCTGATCGGCGGATATGTCACCATTTTAATCAAATCAATATACGAAGATAGTGTCGAAAAACATAAGGTGCAGGAACAAGGTTCCGATACATAACTTTTACATATATGCTACCGACTTATGTGCCCCAAGTCCCCACAACTATACATTAATATCAGTATTACAATACTAGCTAAACCTTTAAATGACTTGAAACAAGAAATAATAAAACTGATAGTGACGGACACACACAGACAGGACAGTTCTTTCATTTGTTTAAGTGAAACACGTACATATTAAGCACTCTCCGATCTCCGAAAAAACCCTAAAACCTAATGTATCCATAAAATCGTAATAATGATCTAAGTAATTCACGTTAATATTTTATATTTATTCGTCTCAATGAAGAACTTGGTCGTCACCTAAATATCAAACACTTAGGGGAAAAAGCAATACAAAAACGAGTGATCAAAGTTTTTGTTCGTTACTCCATAAAGCAATCTTATCATTGGCGTTTCAAGCGCATTCCGGTGAAGCATGCGTGCCTTTTTCAACCTTATTCAACTACTCACTCAACCCTTTCTCGTTTCGTTTTTTTACACAGGGTTTATGACCGTACCCTAACCCTTGGTACGTCACTCTGCTCATACATCATACAAACACACGGGTTTGCTGCAAACATTATGACAGAATAATCTGCAGATACGCGCCACAACAATGTTCAATGCCTTTAGGCGTCATACACATATGTATGCCTCGCACATGTCTACAGACAGGCTCTTGTAGGATGTGTTAGTGGTGTG